>BMAW01070531.1:158603-180644 GCA_019974015.1 Nephila pilipes | reverse complement strand
TGAGAGAGAGATTCTCTTATTTATATTGTTAAAATATTCAGACAATTATATAGAACTTAATAAATGAATGTCAGCAAAGATTTTACTTATAATTTTTGCTGAATATTATGCTGAAAGAAACACCTTACTCATAATTTTATAACAGATCTTACAAACAGGTACCAAATCAACTATGAACACTCAAAGATAATAACATATTTTAACATTATTTCTACAGGGGAAAAAAATTTAATTACCTTAATATTATATTGAGTTATTACTTTATAACAATATTTATTTTCAATAAAAAAAGGAAATGAAGAAATAAAAATAATTTAAATACTTAACAATAAAGCGATTTTTCCATTCAACAAATAAGTGACAGAGTATTTCAAACAAAATATACTGAATAATAATGCGGTAATTACATAAATGCAATATAATCACCTATTTGAATACAACTATAAACTCAGTTAAACAATTATGAGGATCGTGTATTTATCTACATAGTTTGCTTTTTATCAAAACAATCTTATATTTATAAAATCAACCAATTAGCGACACGCTACAATCGATTTTAATCCAATATTTCTTTAATAAATATTTTATATGTTTGAAATAAGTGAATCTATTATGCAAATGATTGGGCCAATAACGAGCCATCTGTACTCATTTCATTTCTTCATTGAGTAAATATAAATTTTTGGGGTGATTAATACGTCCAAATTTCCTAAATACAAAAGAGCGCATATGGTTTATTTTTCATTTCCAATCTTTTTTACAAATATTTGCATAATTCTTGTAGTGTAGTTTAAATTTTCCTCGCAGGGAAGAAAATTCAGGTCTAGGGAACAATCAGTGTTTACTGAGGGGTAGAGGTAGGGAAAGTTGTAAGATCATTCGTTGTAAACATGAGGTCATTTACCACCCAAGCTTTGCCAGCTTGAATGAAGGAATGTTTGAATGATCAGAGTTCATCAGTGAGATTTGCCTTCTCCAAATTCGTCTTGCTTCGAAATTATTCAGCTGACCAGTGCATGTATTCTTTCGAAAATTTCAACTGTAGAGCATGTTAGATATTTGTGAACTTGTTTTAATGTATGGGGTATAAACACATATTATACCTAATTCATATTAAATTTTGTTAGCCCCAAGAATATTTTTATAACCAATTTACATACATTCTTGTAAGAATATACAAATGTTCTTTCTCAACGGCTTTTAAAAGATGATGCGATTTTTGTTGTTACATTCTAACTCTATGTTACGCTCATCTGAGAAAAGTGACTAAACTAATCACATTTCATCACGACTGACTTCTAGGGGAAACAGACAATAGTTTAGACTTTAAATATGTCTTAGATGTTCAATGCATATGGGAATATATTTTGTTTAATTAAAGTGGTGTAAAGTGTAGCAGGTAAGACAATTATCCTGGATAGAATATTTTTAACGAAGAGGATGTAAAAAGCAAACCATGACCCAAGTTGTACTCGGAATATATTCTCGGTATGATTTCTTTTTTAAATATTTAGTTTTTTTTATTTTTTTTTTTTTTTTATAGTTTTTATAATATAAAGATCTTTATTGCATTGATTTTCATACAATTTCAGCAAAAAAGGATTCATTATTTTAATATTTTATGCAAAAACTTTTTAATTAATTAATCACTTATCTATTCCCTCTCCCCCCCTCACTTATTTTAGAGAGGAATAGATATTAAAAGCTGAAACCAATTTTTAATCATCAGGTGGATACATTTTTTTCACATAAAAGCTATATTTTCATGTTTGACCTTTAAGAATTTTGGTTTATTTTAAAATAATTAATGATTAAATATACTTTCCAAAATTATTTTAAGAAAAAGGTTAAGCTTCAGTATAAAGACTTATGGATTTGGTGAGATATTTTCGGGCGATAGGTGGCCAAGTCAAGGCACTTTTTATCCTACCGTCTCGGGCGGTATAGAGAAAAATAGCGGCTTTTTAAAGGCGGTTTTTCCAATGAAACTACTTCAGTAAAAAAAAAAAGTGCTGACTCTGTTGGGGCTTGGAAATTTCTTTTCGTTACTTTTATCCTTCTTTCTTGGGGAAGCTTTGTTCTGTAAAGACACCATTTTCAGTGCGGACTGAATACTCCTTTGAAAATTCAATTTAAACTGAGTCAATGCTTATGGGTTTTCATTATATTTATCTTTGCGATAAAAATTGAACCTTGTTCTGCAATGTAAGGTAAAAAGAGGACCCCTGCTTTTTCTCTTAAATTGGAGTGTGTGTGTAGGGGGGGGGGTAAAGGCTGGAAGAAAAATAAGTCTCTTCGTGGCAATCCGGATTTAAGAAATTTTTCGCAACCCTGTATTGCAGCGACATTCCCTTCAACTTTAAGCTTTTGCCCCTTTGCGACGACTTTCATTGCCCAAAAAATTGACGATTTTCGGACCGAATTTTTCTACTGAAGCTGTCCAGTAGTTTGGTTTGGTTGCTAGAGGAATTCCAGTAACGGGAACTAACTGGTGTGTTTTCATCTATGGCTCAAAATTACATATAACATTGTCAAAAGTTTTTAAGTAACGGAACTCTAAAGCAGAATTATTTTTTTTAAAAAAAAAAATTGGTTTTGCTATTTAATAAATATCATTCGCTGCTATTAGTTATGTTTTATTATTTTGCTAAAGAAAGGTATTTTAAATTTCCATAATGTAAGAGAAGTTAAATAACGACATTCGTTTAACAGCTCATTAAGTAAACATTTAACCTTTTCATCTTCTGCGTTTGCAATGTTTATTTAATAATTTACTATAGTTACTTTATTTTATTCGAACAAATTAATTTATGAATTTTTGCACCTTGCAACAAATTTCAATACTAGTACGTTTCATTTACTATTTAAAAAATTAGTAATACCAAACATTTAATTTTGAGATACTTAAATGATTTTATTACTTTATTAAATTTTCAAAGAAGAATGTTTTAATGACCAGATCAATCTTTTATTATATGTTTAATTATATACCACAAGCTCTACATGTAAAACTAAATGTTTAACGAAATAAATTTCTCTGTTCTTTTTTTTTTTTTTTTTTTGTATTTATACGAATTCAGAATTTTTAAGAATTCATTTTCTACGAGGCCTTAAAAGTAATTTTGCATGAGGATAGAGGTATTAATGAACTAAAGGTGTGTATAAAGGTGTATTTGCATTTTCTTCAGTAATAAGTTTGAAAGTTGTAGCTATTCCCTGTTAAATAATTATAATTTATCAAAACAGAAATTAAGTTTTGCGACTTTTATAGACAGGGATAAAAACTATTGTATTTTTTGTAAAATTTATAAATATATATAAAATGTTATATGACAAATAATTTTCTTAATTTTAAATATTGTTCATTATAAAATCATTTAAATATATAATTTTTCTCAGATTTAAGAATATTAAACTTTTTATCTATTTTATTTGTGCTTAAAATTTATCTAAGCTGTCCATGAAATTCGACGATATTTGAGTTCCTTGATATTTTATTTGAAGTTATTTATGTTATTGTGTAGTAATGTGACATTTGATATCATTTGTAAAATCACAGACTACAATGAATTGTCACTAATATGCATTTTTTTTTAAAAAAAGAATTAATTTCGTATTTCTGCTTACTTTAAATATTTAAATTAACCAACTTCATTTAATTTCCACGGTAATCAGAATATTAATTATTGAAGTTTTATCAGGAGGAAAAAGCATTTTCTTGAAAATTCTTTCTCTCTCTCTCTCTTTCTTTCTTTCTTTCTTTCTTTTTTCTTTTTTTTTTTTTTTTTTGAACAATTTAAGACTCCAAGTTCTAAAATTTCACTGTTTATATAATATTTCGCCTTTAATGATAGTACAATATTTTTTTTTAAAACAATATTGAATTTTTCAAAACTTTAAATAAAACAAAATTAATGCTTAACTTTTTTACAAAATTTTATGGATAAAAAATACCTAAATATGATCTATCCATTATTTGAACAGAATTCTTGTTTTAACTTTTGCAAATATAGTGTTTAAAATACGTGAATTTGATTTTTATATTTAAAATTTAATTTCTAAACTTAATTATGGAGCTCCCAATTATTTTCAATACAATAAAATTTTTGAGTTTAGATTTGTATGTTGTTATATTTACTTCAATATAACATCTTTAGCTATAAATTCTAATTATTTTTAATTGTGCAAAATAATCGATGTTATACACTAAATCAGTTGTACATAAATACAAAATACAGTTAAGTATTTGATCCTTCCGAAGAATACAAGGCCAATTTTGCGAACGATAAATTATTAAATTGAGTATAATATCAGCTACATGCAATTAAAATTGAGGCAAACGATAAAAAATTGAAAAGTAATTATAAAAGTGATCAACTAAAGCAGTATCCCATTGTTAAAGCTGATTAAATGTAAAAAAAATCTCAAATTTTAGATAAGAAATAGGATATATATATATATAACTTGTAATCTTGATTCTTAAAAATAAATGTCTATTATAGTACTTATGGTAATGAAAATCACACAACTTTTTAAAACTTTGATTTATTTCTATTCGAATCAAATTACTTTAACCTAATTTTTATTTACCTTCATTATATAACTTAATTTATTTCATCAAATTGGTAAACATTTCTTTAAAAATATTTTTTATCTTTAAATGGTTCATTTTAATCGTGGCTTACTTAAAATATCAAAGGAAACATCCATGTAAGCAGTTAAAAGATAACTGGAGCAAAACTTATGCCGACAACGCTTTTCAGAAAACAAGATCATAGGGAAAATGGTGAATATCAAAATAAAGCAGTGTATTACTACACAGGAAATTTCCTACCAGATCGTCTTACGTATGATTATTACAAAGTGGTACCTCTCAAGGACAATGACTTGGCGATGAATCTTTCACAAGAAAAGAGGATTTGGCGGGGAAAAATCTTCAATTCCGTAAAGTAAATACTTACCAAAAATTCTAGGAATCCGATGCTTCGGCAAAAGGATAATTGCCAATGGTCTTTTAAGTAAATTCAATTGGTAGGATAATGCATTTTGTTCTACCTGTAATTGGATTAATGATCTGGAACACATTCTATAAACTTGCGTAAACTATACCTCCCATAAAAATAAACTCTCACATAGAACTATCACTTTCAGAGAACTTTTACATAAAGCAGTGTCGTATAAAAAGAATATTAGAGCTTGTTAAAGATACCCAACAATCAAATAGTTGTGCGGGCCAGTCCGAAGGACTCTTTACTCAGTATGATATAGAAGCCGTGAAATTTTCTTAAAAAATTAAAACAAGCATATTATAAAAATGCCCTTAAATAGTTCAAGAGAGAGGAGGTTGGGATGACGACTCAGTAAGAAAACTGATGTCAGCTGAGCAGAGGATGATGGAGGTCTTGGTGCGATGGTTGACTGAAAGAGGTGATTGAAGGATTGATGAAAGATTTAATTGAAGGGGTCTGAGTTGGAATGCAAAGTGTTATGTGTAGATTAGATGGAACTAATTATTGCAGGAATGGTAGGGTAGGGCATGAGTTCCATTATTGTGAGCAAAAATTAGCTGTGCCCTTATTAGTGTGTTAGTATGATTTGTTAGTCTATTATAGAATCTTCTAGGGAGATAGTTGACGTTCTTATTAATAGGAGGAATATTGAGATCCTAGTGTATAACAGAATTTTCTACATACCAGGATGAGATAGTAATCATACAGAGAATTTTATTTTAAAGAACCTGAATTTTTAGAATGGTATTAGGTGCAGTATAGCTCCAAGTGGGGAAAATATTGGATAGAATAGGGCGGATTATTTATTTAAAGAGAAATACTTTGTTAGCAAGAGTTAGTATTGAATTTCCGATAATTATAAGTATACAGTTATGAATTTTGGTCCAGCATTTATATATTATTGATTCGATATGAAGTTTGAAAGTGAGTTTGGAGTCCAGGATAACTTTTAGGTATTTGACTTCAAAGTCCCAAGCGATTTACAAAATAATTAATTTGATCATTTAGAAATTTAAGTTTTTTATTAGGAGGTGGGTGTGACCTTTTCTAAATATGAGTTTTATTAGTGTTTGCAGCAGTCCCTCAGAGTGTCATCCTCTCTTCTATTTTTAGGGTGATTTTGTAATTTATCTATTACATTGATAGTATTTATTCCTTGTGTGAGGATTGCTGCGTCATATGCGAATAAACAGAGGCTATGCTATCGTAGGGACTATGAGGGAAGTAATATGTGTAAAATTTTTTGCAAAATAGGGAAATTTACAGATCCTTGAGGTTGTCCAGCTGGTATATGGCATAAGGAAGAAAAAGCATTAATTTTATCTTAAAATGTTCCATCAAAAGGCAGTTATTTAAGATAACTATTGTGTAGGGGGGATTTAATATAATTTGATTAAAGATCAATCCGTCGTTTTAGAGGTGGTCGAAAGCTTTTTGTATGCCGAGGAAGAACCTCCCCCCCCCACGACTTGTTTGGAATTAAATCCTTCAGTAATGGCATTCACACCCCGCAGTAGTTGATGGATAGTGTTGTGGTTAGTACAGAAGCGGAATTGTGAATTTGGAAGAATATTATTAAGAAACACGAGTCAATATTCTGGTTAAAAGGATTCTTTCAAGGATTTTTGAAACAGAATTTAATAGGCTGATAGGTCGATAGTTGGAGGGAAGGAAGTGGTTTTGGCCGGGCTTGGGGGAAAAATAATTGTTGCATGTTTCCATTTTGATGGAAAATGAGCAAAACTTGTAACACTTATTAAATATTTTTTTGAAATGAGCAAGTGTGTTGGGCGGAAATAATTTAAAGGCTTGATAGTGAATACCATTCTCTTCAGAGGCTTTTTTTGGTTTAACTTTTTAATTACTGTAGCTATTTCAGAGGGTGAGCTGAGGAGGGAGGAGAAATTGAAATTGGTATGGGCTTCAAGATAATTTTGAACTATTGATTCCGGTTTTTTAATATGATCATCATCATATGGAGTTGGATTTTCCTGAAACGAGGATTCAAGATTATGGGCTAGCAGATCAGATTTTTCTTTATCAGAGAATACCAGACCATTATTGCTTATTAGTGGGGATTATTGTAATATTTTTAGAAAGATTTTTGTTCATATTAAAAAAGATGATATCTTCGTTAGTAAGCTAGTGAAGTAGGTTTTCCCGTTTTTTTTAAGGGTATCGATTTCATTTTTAATTTGCTTTTTCTGGTTATTAATTATGGGTTTCAAAGGAGGGTATCTGGTGTTTTACCATTATTTTCTGTATCTATTTTTCTTTTTAATTAGGTTTCTGATATGAGGGAGGATTCCAAGATGGGTTTTTTGGATGGATCTGGTATTATTTGCAAGGTTAATTGCATTTTAGATATTAGTAGTAAAGGATGTAATTGATTGGTCTAGATCAAATATATTATTAATAATGGGGTTACCTTTTGTGATATTATATAGAATTTCTTGATAGCCGAACCAATTAGTAGTTGTTAGAGTGTGAAGGGGGATAGGGGGAATTTTTTTTTGAAAGAGATGTCCATTAGTATAAGATTATGGTCGTTAGGTAGTTCATTAACACTTTCGATATTGTAGAATAAAAGTAAAAAAAAAAAAAAAAAACAGTTGAAATAATCAGTCCAAAATGCAGCAAGGGAAGTCACAAGAAGATACAAGAAGAAATTTGCATGATAAAATCCTATGCGAATCGATGGGAACAGATTGCATTTGGCTCCCTACAGGTGTAAATTATCCTGGTGGGCTATCGGTTGAAAGGCCAGAAGCACCGTCGTGGGTGAAGTTTTAGATAGATCAGCGAAAACGATCCCACTCCGTTAAGTCAAGGAGAAGAATGTTTTTTTTATAGATGATATTTATTAATCTGAAATAAAAAAAAAAAAAATTTAGATAGGGACAATGGCCTTTGTTGTACTGCATCCCTAATCAATCAATCAATACCATATTCTGGAACATTCTAAAGATAAGCCCTGTTGCGCAATGTTGTGAAGAATTAATGGAGAGATCAGTAGCCAATTAACAAGTATTTAAAACATTCGGTGGGGTCCTATTTTAAGGGGATAATAGCCTGTATCCATAAAATAATTAAAAAGACGTGCTGTACAGTTTAATTTTTTTCTAAATTTATAAAGTAATGTCTGACAGTGATTGGAGTGATGTAAGTCATAGTTTAATTATGGCTTTCAGAACTATATTTCCACATGTTTAGCTCGGCTTTTTTTGCATGAAAAATGAAATAATTTTTTTTTTTTTGTAAAAAATTGAATGTAATCATATATTTAAGGACAAATTTATATGTATATATCATATACATATTTATATATCATGTCATGCGCTCCTTGTTGTAATGCTATACCACTATAAGTTTTGCACTTTTTAATACCTAGCAATATTCTTTTGGGATAGTGTACGCCACGAGGCATAAGTTTGAAGAAAAATTAATGCTGAATTGATTTTTTTTTTTATTCTGGACCATTAGTAATCATGAAATGTACTTTTAAAACTTGTTGCTGCTGGCTTCTAAAATTTTTTAATTACATTCAATATTTATTTTAGTTACTTTGTTGTAATGAGTGTATCTAATGCTTACTAAAAAAAAGCTCCTCAAAGGAAAATTTTGCCTAAAATCAACCTTAATTGTTATAAAAGATACTTCATATGGATGGTCTATATTATTTTAACAGTTAAGCGTAATAAGCTGATACCTTGTATTATATGTATGCCATCTTCAGTTGAATTGTAGAAATTGATCATTTTCGATTCCTCCAATGAAGGATCAATTTTTGGATATGTATTATCTAAGCCGAAAAGAGACGAATTAATTTTTTTGTCTTGCAATCTAAAAAGTAGAGTGAGAATCTCTTCAATGTTCCAATGAGATATTACTCTATATCATTCTTTTGTGACCTTGATAGAAAAGTTGCTTTCTAATATATCCCATTTCAAACAAAATAAAGTAGTTGGCATGTGCTGATTGGCTTATAGTGCACTATATTAAAACTAACTATGGGCAAGAAATCTAAATTGAAAGTAACAGTTGTTTATTTTGTAATACAGAATGCTCTGAACATGTAGTTCAATTTATCATCTTTACAGCATGCACACTTTAAAAACAAATTTAATTATATTAAAAGTAACAATTATGCTAATTTTAAAAATTATTAAAATATTTCCAAAAATTTATTTACAGTATCTATTTTTTTTTCTCTCCTCCCAAAAAGCTCAGACAAAAATTCAGCTTAATAAAATTTGAAATCATATTTTCTATTATATGTAGGCAGGTCTGTAATAAGATTGAAGAGTTTTTCATTCTGTCATAAGTGGCGGCAAGAAACAACTTCCCTGAGTCTCTTTATACACCTCCAAAAACCTAATGACCTTATACTCATTGGCCTCTGTTATATTTTCTTTTTGCAAATTTGAATTCATCCCTTTCAACTATTTAACCTACACCTCTTATTGCCTTGTATGTTTCCTCAGTATAATCTACATTTTCATTAATAAATTTTCTCCAATCAGTGATTGTTTTAAATGCTAATGAAAAGTCAGATGTAATATTCTATATTGCATATTGCTGAACAATGAAATGTCATTAGAAATACCTCTCCAATTGTTAGCGTACTTGAGCTGAACCAAGATCTAAACCTAATAGTTTTTTATGAACCACAATATTTCTTATCTATCCTATTCCTATGAGTTCAAACCAGACCATCATTAATGTCTTTGGATCTCAGTTTCATTGGACTATTGCATTTTACAAAATAAGTCTTTTTTTTTTTAAATGAAACCTTTTCTGGAAAACTCTTAATTACTAGTCAGGATTATACATAATTCATGTAAAAAAATATTCTTTAATTCTTTTTTTGTTGAGTTAGAATGGGCCGCAGTAGCCTAGTGGTCAAGGTCGTGGACTAACGGCCGGCGGTTTTCGTTCAGTCATGGGTTCGATCCTTGGCCGCCAAAGACCCCGCCGTGTAGCCGGGGCTGATGCACATTAAATCTGTTTGGGGCCCAAAGCCCTCCCATTGGTTGTGGTATGGATGTTAGGAGAGGGGGGTGCCAACTCGGGTGTTGTCCTCATCACTTGACCGAGGCTCAAAATTACGAGGTCCGTCACCAATAGCCCTCGTGTTGCTTCTAGTGCGACGTTAATAAAAACTAAACTTGTTGAGTTAGGGCTTCCATCTATTTTTGGCTTTAATAAGCTATTCAGACTGATTCCTTTGACCTTTTTTGATATTTCTCGACTAATCGAGTCATAGGAATATTATTAACAGGATTCATTTTTAATAATAGTTAGAATTTAAGTTTTAAAGTGGAAACTTCTATATTATTGAACATGAAAATAAAAATTAAAGACAGTTGTTATAAGAATTTAAAAAAGAATAAAATTGTTATTAAGAATAAGAATTTTAAGTTTTATATACATTAAATAGTGAACATGTAAGACAAAAATCAGAAGGTATGTAAATGCTGAAGATTTTAAAATCTAACCAATGATAACCATTTAATATGACTAAATATAGTTTGATAATTTGTTTTTATTGATTTTTGTGCTTATTAAACTTTAAATTAGTGTGATAATAATATTTTATTTGATTATGTATTTTTGTTTTCAGACAAATGACAGTCTTTGTTCAGTTGATGATGTAAGTTAAAAATTATATACATATTAGTTAAATGTTAATTAGTTCTATTAGATGTACTGGACAGATGTGTTACTGTGTATTCATTGGCAGTTTTTATGATAAGGATTTAAATTGAAACTGAAATCTCGAATTCTCCTATGATTTCTTATATTGATTAAGAGTTTGATAAAGGTATATATTCCAGTCAAAACTCACCAGATAAAAATTACTACTTAGACAGTTTAGTATCTATATGAATGTTCTTGAACAAACCTCTTGTCATCATCATATGCATTAATTACTTTAGTGTTCAGGTGGCTATTTGCCATAATTTATTTCCAAGGAATGATATCTTGCTCTATGACTAGGGTTTCTCTGAAACAAGCATTCTTTTATTTTTAGACTCTCTGCAATCAAAGTTCATTGATTTTCAAATGGAGGGTCATAGAAGACTATTTTGATTATAATATAAGCCATTCTATTGAAGGAAATTATTTATGTAGAAATTTGTTTTATTTATTGCTACTATTAGAATTGTGTATATCTTCCTTTAAAATTTTACATTATGACTCTAAAACACAAATGTTTGTATTATTTATAGTCTAATTTTGCCCTCACATATGCTCCTTAAATAGTTGAAATTACGTTGTTGTATCATGTTATTATGCAGGAAGTTGTGGATTGTATAATCTGTAACATTTAACTCTAGTTTTATGGGGCACTTGCAGTGCATTTCTCAAACTCTTTGTTTTAACTGAAAACAAGATGTATATTGTCTGAACGACAGTTTTGAAAGTTTCTACCATTGTTAAGACAAAGTATGAAACACAGATTATGTAAGCCAAAGAAAACCATTAAAAGAGATTGAAAAAAGAATGAATATCTGTATCTGAATGGCAAAAGCTAATGTTGACCCTGTTATTTCAACAAATCTTTGCAATCAACTTACTTTTTTAAAACAAATTTATTTCTAATACTTTCATTATGCTTTTTTTTCACTATGAGCACCAAATTTTTCAAATCAACTTTTAAAATTAGTGCTCAGTGATTCACAATCAGATGTAAGTCAAGAAATGGGAGGGATGTACAAATTCGTCGAAGTTTCTAGATGGATTACTTTAGTTGACAATTATCACCAAAACAATTTTAACACTGCAGTGTGACAAATGTCCCTGATTAAGTGGGGTATTACATTTTAGATTATCAGATTGCCTACTTTCCAGATTAGTCTTCACTGGATGATGACCAGGAGATATATGATATGCTATTTAAAATTTTACTATAGGAAAAAGTTCACCAAGAAACCCACATTAATTGCAAAGACACTATTAATTGCAAAATTCACACTGTATTATGGGCAATTCCATATCATCACATGCAATTTTTTTTTAACTGAATATTATAAGTAAATGTTTCCTTAAGTTTCTAATTACATGTATATATTAGATTTTTATATTTGATTTTTGAATTATCTAATTGTGCAAAAGTGTTGGTAATAATTGTTATAAATATCTCATTAATATACCTCAAATAATTCTGTAAAGACTATCTTTTAAAAATGAGTGCTATTCACATAATTTATAATACTTCCCATTTTATCAAACCATTCCAAAATATTGCCACGAAGCATACAAGCACTGATGGCAAAGAGGTCAAGTGCTCGCATACAGTACGAGAGTTCCTGGGTTCAGAACCCACTGCTGACAACATTAAAAATTCCCACTAATATTTTGTTTAATTATTCTCTGTTATCTTTTATAATTTTTAAAGCATTCTATAATAATGTTCTTTGTTTTTCCAGAGCAGTGTTTGGAATATTCTCATGAAATATATAAATTTATATGCTCTCAGCCAAGGGTTAGCTGTTCTTAGTCTATTAATAAATCTTGTTATTCTCTTATTTATTGTCTGTTCAATTCAATCTGCTTCAATATCTACATGAAAATATCTTCTTCATAATTTTTAACATTGTAATCTAATTTATTTAATTTTTAATCTAATTATATTTAATATTGGTAAAAATTAATATAAAAATTGCCAAAAAAATGCTGATTCCTATTGAAAGTCTTGAGGAAGGAAAAACACTAAATATGAAAGATCTACTGTGGGCTGCTCTAGTGGAGTATTTCTGTTTCTCTTTGTTTGTAGAAGAGTCATGTCTTTTCATTGTGGCATTCACTTTATATTTGAGGCCCTAGTGTTGTTTTTTATTTTGGTTTCTTATATTTGTATGTTTATGTTATCTTGCATTAATGTTGTGACTTCAACTAATTAATTTTCTGTTGTATTATTTATTTTCTAGGACTCTGTTGAAGTCATTGATGTCGAAAATGATGTAAGTTGATGGTTAATTATACATGTGTAATTCTCTAATATATATTTTCTTGTATTGAAATTGGAATCTATATTGTGTGTACAAGGTTTTAAATCTTATGAATTTATCACTAAAATTTAGAAAAACTTCCCCCTTTTTTTCTCACAATTTTCATCATTGATTAAAATTTCCTGTCAGAATCAAAGTTATGTAAATAAATCACATAAAAGTTTATGTATAAAAATTTGCAGTTTCTAATAACTTACAATTAGTCTATGACTAATATAGTTATTTTCTCTACAAGTCTATTCATTTAAGTAAAAAGTTTATTTAATAATTTGCTTTTAATGAATTCTGATTGTTATATTAGTTATAATTCTCTTCAACTTGTAAGAAATCTCGTGAAATATCTTGAATCTTTTAGAACTGAAAGTATTAAAATTTTTAGAACTTTTTTTGAATTTATATGTTTATAATGCTTCAACTTGATAACACTGTAGATTTAGCCTGTACAAATGTATAAAATCTGTCACGATACAAAAGTAATGAGCATTGAAATTTTTGTTCAATATAAAGAAATATTTAATTGGGAAACACTTTTTCTACTTATAATAGAAATGAATGGATGATTATTCAACCTGCAATTAAAGATGTTTTATACTATGGCAATTTTATATTAGGGTTGTGCAAAATCTTTCTAGCATAATTAATAAATGCAAATAATACTTCTAATATGTAAAGAACTTTATGTATATATATATATATAGTAATGTCAGAATGAGAGAAGTGTATTAATAACTCAAATACTTTGATATTAAACAGACTTTAATAATTTTCAATGTTAGAAAACAAATTATAATTAGTAATCATTTTATTTCTTATGTTCTGCAATTAGTTATATAAGTTTAAAAGCTACTGTGATTGTGAACATCTAAATTGTATCGTGGACTCATTGCTAATTGATGAAAAAATACCTTAAAATTTTCTCATTTTATTTTTAATGTATATTTTTAGACCGACAAACGCCAATATCACAACCAATTGGAAAGGAAACGAAGAGATAAATTAAAAGATTCTTTTGATGCTTTGAGAAAAGTTATACCTTCCTTAAGGGACAGTAATGTTAGGGTAAGATTTGTATTGTAAAATTATTTTTCATGAAATATTAATTAATACATTTTTATTATCTACCTATTTCTGTTACAGACAGACAAAGCTTACAACTAGTATTATATGAATTTGTTTTTTCATTCTAAATATTAGATTTCAGTACTTCGTAAATTGTAATATCCTCCAATTACTGCAAAAGATAAATTGCAATTAGGAGTATTAACATATCATAGGATCTTCTTTCATAGTTTTATTCTGTTTAGTATTGTGATTTTTGAGTATCTATATATACTTCACATGGTTGAATATCTTTCAAATTTTGGAATGGCCTTTTTCAATTAACAAATTTTTTCCTGAGACTCTGTAGTGAGTTCAATATATTTCCTTTTAACTGGAAACAATTACCATACAGTATGAATTCTTGAAAGCACCAATTCAAAATTTATACTATCATCAAATGCTCCAATGAAAAATTTGTAATTTGAGACACATTTACTCCTAAAATCATGGGGCCATGTGTATAATCTCGGTCATTCTAGACTTTTCTTGTTTTGTCTAGGGACAACTATTTTTGTCACCAAGATTACTCCTAACTATTCAGAATTAAGGTATTCTCGCCTTATCTGTAAACCCCCTTTCCGACCACTATACTCCTTCAGCTTGAATGAGAACAAAATCTGAACTTTCTGCAACAATGTGTATATATGCAGGATTACAAAATATTCAATTTTTTTGAATGATTAATAATTACTCTTAGTAGCTTTTTTTGTCTTTTGTAAATAGATATAATTCATCTCTCCAATTAAAAAATTGTAAAAGAATGGCAGTTTTCTAATGGCACGCAACAACTAAATAAACACTCTATACTGAATATTGACAAAAAGCAATTACTTTATTACAGTAGGATATTATGCAAGTACTTGAGGTGTCACTCACCCCAAGGGAACTCACAATGTCCACATGTCTCATCTCTTTTCTGGAGTATGTATGAAACCATAGTAAAACACATCCTTCATATTTCTTCACTTACAAAATGCCTTCTAAGGGTTTGCTGTACCATGATATTAACAGTGAAAATATTAGCGACACTCTTTTGTGCAAATAGAACAAAAAAAAGCAGATGTTTTATTTTTATTTCCATACTTGCACTTTTCACACCAGATAAGCACGAACTCATTTATTTCTGTATTTAAAGTAACTTGAAAGTGTTGATTTTCTGCAGGACATCCCTCAAAACGTCAGTGAACACCTGTAAAGTGTTTTAGAATATGTGAAATCTTTTATTGCTTATTTTAGTGTTGATAGCATTTGTAGAAAAGTATGGATCTTGTATTCCAAGCCATCAGATGATTCTGCAATGGCTTCACAAATTCAGATCAATTTGTATGCATGAACAAGACTACTTGGTTGTCCAAATGCTTAACATATGTAATGGGTAGAGTTAGATGGGGTTTTTTTTTTTGGGGGGGGGGGCAACCCTCATCAGTTATTCTTTCAGACAAATTTTGAACTTGTTATTCCATAACCAATTGTTTGAAAGATTTTACATTTCTGATTATTTCTGAAAGTGCAACGGCATTCAATTCATACATCTACAATAACATGCTCCAACATTTTTAGGGAGCATTGAATTACTACTATATAGATAGTCTTGGAACAGAAGGACATATAGAACTTTTGGTATTTTTTTTAAGTAAAAAAAATTTAAACCATATGTTTTGTAATTGTCCTACATATTTTTTATGGTAAGAGTATTCTTTTGAAAGATAGCAAATTTTTACACAGTAGTTTGTATTAATTTCAGTGATATTTTAGATTTGGCATGTAATATTTCGTGCCAGCAATTTTCAAAAAATTCTCATCAGGAAAAAGTATATATTTGTTTTAATCCATGTGTAATTCTTATTATAATTTTTCTCCTAACTTTTGTTCATTGGTATCAGACTTCTCTCTTGTGCTTATTGAAATAAAATCTTCCTCTTTAACCAAGTTCAGCACCAACTCCATATTCATACTTAGAACTGTTTATGTAATTTCATTCATGTTGGCATAACTAAAAGGTTTATATTCTTCAGGTAACATAGGGTTAAAACATCTGAAATACTACAGAGGTCTTTAATTTTTCCCTATGAAGAAAAAATTAAACTTTATTAAAGTATAATATCTTTATTTTTTTCAGCAACCACTGGTGAAGTATTTCTAAAACATGTTCTATTTATCTGCTAATAATCCTTCTCTAATTTTGATCATTCCCTAAGTCATTCCATCTCTCCCCTGTTTTTTCTCCGTTGCATTTACAGAGTTTTTTGCATAATCAGTTCCCAGCCTTTTTTAATCTGCATATGCCCAGCTGGCTTAGTTGCTTTCCAAGTACCCCTGACCATGAATCCTCCAGCCCCAATAATTAATATGTGTGTTTTCAATCATTTGCCATCAGCACAGACTTCCATTTGTGAAATAACCTTACCCTTATTAAACAGAAGGACTGTTTCATGCCCAATCAACCAGGTTTTGCTTATTATTCCTCCCCCCCTTTTATTACGTTATCCTTTTTGCAAAGGGATAACTCTATTACACTAGCAACGTATCTGGAACTGCAATTGAATAAGGCAAAATATCTTCTAAAAAATCATATTAAAAACAGTTCTGGATTCTGAAAACGATAAAATTTCCAGCCATTTTGAAAATTAAAAAATTTCATAGAATCCAAACTTAAAATTGCCAAAATACAGAAGCAAAACTTTTGTTTAATATTTAAATTAGGTCACAGTTAATGCGCACAAGTATAGATGTCATGAATTAATAATAATAAAAAAAAACTCTGAAGACATGACACCTTTATCATAGTGTTTACTTTTTTAATGCTTTCAAAAGGGCATCTCTTGTTTTATTACATTAGCTTGGTACAGGGGTAGTCGAAAGGAATCGTCTTACAGGATGGGAGGGGGGGGGGCTGCGTTGCTAAGCCCAAATTTAAGGGAAAAAATTATGAAAAAAGGTTTTAAATCCTGATGTTGTAAGTTTTGGTACCATTTTATGGAACTACTTAAGCTGTCATGTATGTTAAAATTAGCATTTAATAATCTTTTTCTTTTATTTTACAGAAAACTATATATAAAAACATTACATATCTTAAGAAATAATTTTCAGAAACACTATAGAATTAATTCTGATATTTTAATTGACAAAATAAACTTTATAATTAATAAAATATTATCCAGTCAAACAGACAGTTAAAAATATGTAGCAAATAGTAATTATATAATCAACAATATTATACAACAGAAAACATGTCAAGTGCAAATTCATTTTATTTCCTCTATTATTTCCATTAAGCGATAACTGTTTTCAATCTTTGGATTTTTTCTGAGTTTTGCTTTCTGGCTCAACCTTTTTGTTTGTTGTTCGAATTTTCTGCTGGAGCTTTAAAGAGTGAAATATTCCATGCACTCAAATTTCTCCCTTGGCTGAATAATTAAAATACTTTAAAAAATTACATGATCTCTTTCGGTCTCTCTTTATTATTTTAGTTCCCCTAAGCTCGAAAAGTTTTTTCATTATTTTTAAATTTTAATATTCTTTTTATATGTAATAATAGCTGTTAAGTTTATTATTTTTGTTGAGGGGGGGGGCTATGTTCTGTAAATAGAGGAAATTTCTTAATATTTTAGTAAGATACTTTTGTTCATCGTGAAATTTAAACCAGATAATAAGTATTGAGTTACATAGCATAATGTTCAATGATCACTTTAATAATTTAAAAATAATTTCAATGTACTTAAGTTTTTCAATTATATTTTAATTTTTTTTATTCTTTAATTTAAGCAGCTTACACTAATATGTGCTGTATCAAATTAAAGTTTTCTGTGTGTTATAATAAAATATAGAATAAATCAAAACAATAAATTTAGCTGTACATTTTTACTGAATCTTTATTCCAGAGTAGCAAGTAATTAGTAGTGGCACAAACTGAAGATGTTGCAATGACTGATAAAATGAAAATTTTCCTACCAAGAAAGATACGAAATTAGATGGTAGATTTAAAAATGTTTGGCTGCCACTGAGATATGTTACCTGAATCTGACAGATTCAAACTAGATATGCTGTTAATCTAATTCTGCATAAAGTTTTTTGTATTATGTAAACTAACTTTTATCAGAAAGTCAATACATCTCATTTATATGCATAATTCTTTTAAATTGTAAACATTATTTCACTTTAAAAAACAAACAAACCTTAAATTAACTATCATAAAAAAATTGTTACTTGATTGTTATAAACATTGATTATATATAGTATTAAATATAATGGAACTATCTTAATAGAAAATGAAGCATTAGATTTTCAATTAAATGTTAACAGATTGAGTGTCATCTTCTTTGCTTGACATTTAATTTAAAATTTTTTTTAATCCAAAAAAAATTTGAAGTCAGAAATAAAAATATTTTCATATTTTCAGTCATGTGTGAGATGTGCTATCCCAAATAAACTTTATTAATTCATCAGCATATCTTTTATTTTAAAAAAGAGTTTGCTTCGGAGTTTATGCATATTTCATATTGTGTTTACAAATTATAAAAGTTAAATTTTTCCCCCCTTAGGCCTCAAGATATCAGGTCTTGAAAGAATGTGCTAAATTCATAAAGGAAACTGATACACTGAGGAAACTTGATAAAGAAAAAGAAGAAAATCTTAAGCGGTTTGAGGAGTATATTGATGAATTTAGTATGTGTATTAATACCTTTTATAAATGATATTGACTGCTTTACATCAATACACTACTTAAATATAAAATTTAAAGTACAAAGTTTTATGCTTAAAGCTCTTTTTAGAACAACATACAAAATGATTATCTTATTCAGCTAGAGTAATATTGGGTCTGTAGGTCTAAAAGCTAAAGAATCTTACTAATTATTAGTATGTTATGAGATTTTTACCTGCTTGTATTTTTTTTAATTAGAAAACATCTTATAAATTCATACAAATTTTAACATTCTAGGGTGATTCATAATTCCTTAGAAAAAGATTTAAAAAGCAAATGATCTTGTGGGTGTTTTCCCCCCCGAACTTTAATTCCACGACTTTGGATATCGAAACTGTACAGGTGTACACCCATGCATTGTCTTGATGGAAGATAATCTTTTTCAAATGAGGACATTTCCCCTTGATTACTTACTTATTCCATTATTGCAATAACTATGCATAATACTCTCCAGTTATTGTCTTTCTTTTTTCCAATTTTTCGGTAAAGATTATTCCGCCTGCATGCCAAAATACCGTGGCCATCTCCTTGACAGCAGATTTCCCCATCATTGCTTTCTTTGAATCCCATTTGCCTACAAAACCCCACTGTTTTGACTGTTCTGTTGTATCTGTAGTGTAGTAGTGTATTCACGCTTCATTAACAATTGTGCATTGACATAGAAACTCATCGGGATTGTGATGAACAAGCACCAAAATAGGCTCAGAGCCAACCACGCGATTGCATTTATTTTCCACTGAGAGGAAGCATGGCAACCATTTTGTCAAGATTGTTTCCCACTCGATTTTTCATGCAGAATTGAAAACATATCTTATGATATGCCAGTGGTCTCATCTATTTTTTGCACTTTGGTTTGTTGATCACTCGAACTCATATCATGGATTTTGTCAGTCATTCAGAAATTAGTCACTTCCTCTGAATGTCCCAAATGATGTTAATCTTTTGTGAATGTATTGCTATGCTCAAACTCATTTACCCAATTGTAAACAGTTATACAGACTAAGAGCAGATGTGCCATGAATTTCATCAAACTTAGATTTGGTTTCTTTTGCTGACCTTTTAAGTTTAAGGGGTTTAATCACTGCTCAAAACTCTTTTATTTCCATTTTTCTTAATAAACACAAGTTTCTTGCTTCAATTAACAGTAAGAATGATACATGCGATGAAAATAACTGAGGCTCAAACAGCTATCTAGGGAGTGATAATGCTTGCTAAAACCAAGCTATTTTCAATGCTATGAGCATCATCTCTAGGAATTTCTAAAGACTTTTTGAACAACCATCATACAAATAATTTTCAGCAAGCAGTAGACAATCAAAAGAGTTTAATTTTTGTTTCTTGTAATAATTTTTTTAAAATCTACTTTGACAGGTTTCTACATTTTTTTTCCCTTAAATAAGATGCAAACAAATGATATGTGAAGCCTAATAATGTTACATTAAAAAAAAAAAAAAAAAAACCTAGAGTATCTTCTGGTAAACTTTTGGGAACTCCTCGATAACTTAGTGTTCGCACTTCGTCCTAGCATTGCCATACATTGAGATTCAAAACTTACAGCTTTTGTAATAGTGGCTTGCTTTTATTATTATTATTACAATTATAGAAACAGCAACTTTTTTAGAATAAGGAAAAATGAGTAATGTGTGTTAATCACTTGTATTATTACTATATTTGTAGCTACAATTGCCAAGTGGGCATGGCTGTGAGTTCTTGTTTGTCTTATTTCCTGTCAAGTCATTAGTGGGAATCTTGATTCCACTAGCCACCCACTATGTAGCAGGGCTGATGCATGTTAATAAGTTGAGGCTTCAAATTCTCCTAAATGCCTGATGTAGAAAGTTTGCGGTGTTATCCTCATCACTTAAGTCGAGCTCAAAATTTAAAGTCCACTGCCAATAGCTTTCATCTTACTTCTTAGTACAACATAAATAAAACAATCATGTTTTGTTATTTAACTTTGAGGCACTCTGATGAGAATGATAAAAGTTAAAATAATAAATATTGATATTGAAAAATCATTAAATTTACAAAATTGTTAGTTTCTGATGCATGAAAAGTGTGCTGTATCAAACGTTTAATTCAGTTATTTTAAAGGAGTAGGATTTTTGTTTTAGTAAAGATTTTGTTCCATTTTAAAATCACAGTAAAAAGCAAAATGTTTTATGAAAAAGCGTATTTGAATAATCATTTGATGTTTATACTATTTGTATTTTTAGAGGAAAATTAATAATTGTAAACAGATATGTATCTATAGTTTTAATTCTTGTGATATTTTTCTAATAAAGTTTTTTTAAGTTGTTGGTGAAGAGAATTTTTCAAAATTTCTTCTTAGTTTTATTAGAGTTATTGATGTAAACTTTTTACTCCATTGAGATCAAAATTAATATGAAATTAATATTTCTACAAAATCTGTTTTATTATTTGTATTCTTTATGCTATATTAACAAACAATAAATTCAGATATTTTTAAAATATTTTATCATTTTCTACTTTTAAGTGTGCTTCTAAGTTCCTTTTTAACTGGGATTTTTCAAATGCTTCTTTTAAAAATATTTTCAATGTTTTATTTAAAATTTTTTTTACTGATTTGTTTAATTGAAACATCAGGATACATTAGCCAATTTTCTATCATTAGTAAAGTAGTGACTGCATATTTAATATTGGATTGATAATGAATACTAAATATATCTTTGTAGGAAATTTCAACTTAATTTCTTAAATGTAAATGTAATTTTCACTTACATACTAGCTTTTTACTTGTACTATATTTAAAGATACTTTCAGAGTTGGCTATTTAACTGTAATTATACAATACTACCTTATCAGAATCAAAACAAAAGAAACAATTTTAAAACTGCTCAAGTTTAGAGTTATAGCACATATGCATCAAATTAATTGCCGATGGAAATTTCAAAATTGTTTTTCTTTTCCAGATGCTTTATTTGACAAATATACGGCAGATGGAGACGATGAGAAGATGAAACAATTGGTATGCAAAACCCCTAGTGATTTTGGTTTGGATTCTGATGAGTTTAATGCACTTTCGGATGATGAAACAGATTCTGAAAGCAACTCGGAAACAGACTACCCACCTTCGAAACGGCAGTGTCTAAATGTTCTTGATGAAGAGTGATCAAGAATTAGGATTTCTTGTATAATAATGTCATGTGTGAATATTTTTATCCATAACTTTCATTTTTGTACAAATAATGTC
>BMAW01070531.1:62424-158593 GCA_019974015.1 Nephila pilipes | reverse complement strand
AAATAATGTCATATGTGAATATTTTTATCCATAACTTTCATTTTTGTCCAAATAATGTCATATGTGAATATTTTTATCCATAACTTTCATTTGTGTAAAATAAAGTTCATTTTTTAATCTTTAGTTATTTATTCCCTCAGTTTTCCATGCTATTAACAAACCCTTAGGAGGCTCACATTTTCTTTAAATAAGCAAGGGCTGTATGCTCTAGAGGTACCCTACTGTTATTCCTCTTGACCTCTATTTCCCCCTTGTCATTTGTTTTACTTTGAGATATTTGCTATGTGTATGGTTTTTTTTTTTTTTTTTTGTTTGTGTAAGTGTACACAATTTTTTCCCTAACTCTTATGGTTTTGTTTAGATTTTCATTGTTTTCTGTCATTTTTATAATTTTTTTTTTTGCCACTTAAGGGGCTATTCTTTTAGGTGGGGCATTTTAGCGTACCTAATCACTTTGCTTCAATTTTAATTACATTTAGCTTAAATATATTCATTTTAATAATTTTTCTGTTTCCCTTCATTTTAATATTGGAAAAGTTTATTATTGTCAATTTCTCGATATTTCAATGTTTAATTTAATTCTTATATTTATTTGAGTAATTTAATAATTATTAAAAAGAAGCATATTTTTGGTGGCTAAATCTGTTCTTTATTTAACTTTACTTAGGACTTTTTTTTTTTTGTACATTAACTATTTTTACAACTTTTTTTTTTTTTTTGCATTCTCTCTAATATAACAGGGTGGTGATGCAACAATTCCAATTTCAACATGCCTAGCCTGAGCTTTAAGGATCTGTAACACCTCTTGTTGCCACATCAGTAATTGGCACCATCACTCTGGCTTTTTTAAATCATTTGTTTTAAACTTGTCTGATTTGGTGGATTGATATTTTCCCTGAAATTTATTCATAATTGTATAAAATTATATTTTTATATAATTTTTCGATTTTACCCAGACATACTATATATTATTTTAGTTATTAGAATTTAAACAAATATTTGGCACATTTTATCCAAATTTGGCTCTTGCTATGAACCCTGTCTCTCATACACCCTTATGGGATACTATTTAGAGATTGGAAAGGAAACTTGCTCGGAAAAAGTCCATGTTCGAGAATTTGTTTGCACTACCTGTGACAACTTTGAATTACGTTTTGTCAAAAACGTCCTTGAAGTTAAGAACCTTAATTGTGAATGGGCAGATAGCCAGAACTAGTTTATTTTGTGGAATCTTCCTAGACTTTGGACAGGGCATGTTACAAGAGGAAGGGTGCTGGGGTTATGGTCTAGCTTTTGAGAATTCTTAGTTGTTTATTCTTTTCATGTTGTTTTGGGACCATACCTATGCTGATACCCCTGATTTTTCTTGGTATTTGTAATTTTTTATAGAGACAGTCAGAGGGGGAAATCTATTTGTTTCATGGGCTGATTGTTCAAACATTAAAAGCGAATTATTCAAAAATCTTTGTGCCCCATTGAAGGCCTTAATTCATTAAAAAGTTAGGAATTTTTAAATAATAATCAATTGGATGAGCTTTTGTACTTAATTGTAAAAAATTATTAGTTCCCGACAGTTTTCATTTTCAGCGATTCTAAGAATGGTCGGCGAGGCAAAATCTAGTAAAAACTTTTCGTTCCATTCGCGGAACACATTATTAGAATAAAAATAATATGCAACCTTTAAGTCTTGGTAACCCCCTCCCTCCCTGATTTTTTAATTTGCTTTCGATTTGTAATATCTGAAACAGATTTAATTTGCGATATTGGAAACCTATTGGGACCAAAGCGGTCATAGTCGCAGCCCGCGTTGTTTTCGTCGAGTCGTAGACTGGAGTCCTGATGCCACGAAAGACCAGCTGTGTAGCGGGGCTGATGCACGTTAAATGTAATTGAGGTTTCAAGTCCTCCTAATGACGTGGTGTGTATGTTTGGAGAGGGAGGAGCCTATTCACAGATTTCGTCTTAATTTTCCCGAGGTTTATAAGTACTAGGCCCGTCGTCAGTAGTTCTTTTACTTTTAATCTTGCAAACTTTGGTATGCAGTATTGCTTCACTGACGTTGGTGATTAGTTCTTTTGTTTCTTTTCACACCTCTTGACTCATCAAATCAATATTTTGCAACTGAATGCGGGCTGCCCATCTCTTTTATATTATGGTCTCTTCGGATCTCTAGTCCGACCTTCTACTTTTTTAAGATCCTTATTTTAATAATCATTTTATCACTCCCTCAAACAATTAACTGAAACTCTTCCGAGTGATGTTCTAAATTAAATAAGTAAGCAAAATTCTTGCTTGTATTTTTCTGGGTAGGTTCTTTATAATGAAAATAGATATACGAATCTTGGCCTAAAAACTTCAGACATTGAACTCAAATAAGAAATATAATATATTTTATATTTTTAAGAAAACATTTAGTTAATATATATGATACTAACAAAAGATAATGGAATACAGATACGACTACTTTCTATGTTCAATTGACAATGATAAAGAGCGATAATCACTCTCTTACTGGCGTTTTGCCAAAAATCGAACAAATTATTCAGGGGTTTATGTCAGATGAAGGATGTAAGCAGCCTGAGACGTTCTCAAACATTGCCTTGATAAGAAGCCTTAAAGTTCGAGTCTCTGAGGATATTTTAAAACTCTGGTTCTCAGTGAGAAGTTGCACGAATTTTTTTGTGCTTCAGGAATTCGTCTACAAATACTTTCTGTGTCGAATATGTTGACTTCCAATGGTAAAATATTTAGATAGGCCTGATGAAGGTGCCAAAATGTGTTACGAATTCTTCCCTCTTTACCTGGATAGATCTTCACAACTTTAGCCAAATGCCAATTAATTCTCTTTACGCCATTATCACCAATTAGTATGACATCTTTAATCGATTATTCTTTACGAACTTTGAATAATCTTTTGACAAAAGTAAATATTTGAAGAATCAATTACATCGAAGTCTGATATCCCATCTTTTTTTTTCCGGAGAAACATTGACGCAGAGATTGTTATTAAATCTTCAGGATCTTTTGATATATAAGTGAGAGTTCTACGTCACATAATATGGTAACTAATTCTTCATTCAAACATCCTTTTCTGAGAATGTTCTTCAACCTTCCAAAACCCTTCTCATCAAGGGACGGATGGAGGACTGAATTTTCAGTCGAGTTTTTTCTTAATAGCAAAATTTTCAATTTTATTCCAATCAATGACTCTCAGAGCGTAGTACGTACCAATGAAATTCTTACCGTTATCGGAATACTCATGCATGACCTCTTTTCCGCTTAGGTAAGTGCCTAGGGTACAAAAAATTGGAGATAGAAAAAATTAAAATTATAGCGAACATACCACCTCCAAGCGAGTAATGTATGCATTGTGTTTGTGTGGGCAGTACAGTGCGCCTGACTAATGATGAGTCTACAGTATTGTTTGCGGGCGCAGAGACAAGACACTGATACACTACATTAGTTCCCCCCCCTTAACAG
This sequence comes from Nephila pilipes, assembly GCA_019974015.1. NCBI lineage: Eukaryota > Metazoa > Arthropoda > Arachnida > Araneae > Nephilidae > Nephila > Nephila pilipes. The sequence goes on along the minus strand of BMAW01070531.1, from coordinate 155,113 downwards.
CTGATCAATCAATATTCTTCTCTCCCTCCTGCCTGCACGCTAGAAAACTAGCCTGAAAGAACGACGGCTTGTTGTTTCTTACACTCGTTTACTTAACGGCAAGCTGCAAAAGATAACCTCGTCACTGACTGTCGAGTTAGTTGTAGTGTTTTCTAAAGCGTAATGGCACACTATATATTTGGATTAAGTGTGTGTGAACAGTTTTGTCAGTAGTTTTTATTTATACATTATATAACAAAAAAAAAACGACGCACCAAGAAGGAGTTGTCCGATTGTAATAAAATTTTGTATGCAAAGACATTTGGACCAAACATGCAAATGATTAAAATTTGGTGTCCAACGAGTGAATAGCGAGTAAAAGTATTAGAGAGTAAATTAAGTAGGGGGCAACAGCGCATTGGAACTGCGAATTAAGCAGGTGTATATAAGAAGCGATTCTCAATCTGATGGTCAAATTTTCTGCTACATTGCCATTTAGGATGTGGCCACGGTAGCCTAGTGGTCATGGTTTTGGATTCGTGGCCGGAGGTTTTTGTTCAGTCGTGGGTTCGAGCCTTGGCCTCTAAAGACCCGCTGTCGGGACCCAAAGTCCTCCCGTTGGCATGGTGGGGTAGTTAGGAGAGGGGTGCCAGCTAAGGTGTCGTCCTCGTCCTTTGACCGGGGTTCAAAATTACGAGGTCCATCGCCAATAGCCTTTGTGTTGCTTCTAGTGCGAAGAAGCAACACAAAGTGACTAAAAAAACAAAACTAGGGATGTTAAAAAACAAAACCAAATTGAGATTTAGAATACCTTTCAACGACTTAAAAAATACCTCACCATAGGATTCGAGCTCTTTACGAGCAATTGTCAGAGTTTGAAAGAGGCCACATCATTGGTTTGAAAGAGGCAGGTTGGGCAAATCGGAGAATTGCTCATCATATCGGTCGAAGCGATGTGGCGATTAGAAAATGCTGGAAAGAAAGGATGGATAATGAAAGATTTCGGCATCATGTTGGTAGCGGTCAACCTAGGGACACAGCAGATCGGGAGGACAGAGTGATTGTCGGATTAGCTGTCACAGTGCCTGATTCATCGCTATCAACCATCAGACGTGCGACCCGTGCACGAATGTCCACCATGACCCTTCACAGAGCGAAATCTACTCTCGTACCGACCGCTACACCACCTGCCATTCACGTCTGCACACTGTCGAGCCAGATTATAATGGTGCTTGGCTCGATCACGTTAGATTGATGCTGACTGGAGAAGTATAGTGTTTAGCAACGAATCCCACTTCCAACTGTATCCTGACAATCATCGAAGACGTGTCTGGAGACGCACAGGTAAGCCGGTCCTGCTTTCACTATTACATGCTACACAGACCCTCAACCAGGAGTTATGATCTGGGGTGCAATTTCCCTTGATAGCCGGACCCCTTTGGTCGTCATTAGAGACCCACTTACAATACAGTGTTACGTCGACGACATTCTGAGACCTGTTTTGCTACCGTTCCTTTTGCAGTACACTGGCCTTATTTTACAGCAAGATAGTGCCAGACCACATACGGCACGTGTTACTATGAACTGTCTTATAGCTTGTCAAACACTTCCTTGGCAGCCAAGATCTCTCTCAAGCATGTCTGGAATGTGATGGGAAGGCGACTTTATCTACCAGGGAACGTCGATGCCCGACAATTGGAGCAAATTTGGCAAGAAATACGACAAGAGACCATCAGGGAGCCTTATCACTCTATGCCATGTCGTGTGTTAGCTTCCATCCAGGCTAGAGGTGAGTCATTGCCTTATTGAATTCATTACTTTGTAACTCTGAAATAAATCATTCAATTTTTCTGAAATTTTTAATCTTTTTCTATTCTGTACATAATTTTCCTATGTTCCAATTTTTGTCTCCATTGGACAATTTCTTCATGGTGCATCGTTCCCCCCCCTTTTTTTTGTTATAGAGTGTATATTTTGTACTGTATTTGGATTAAAATCGTGTCAGTTTTGTGGTTATTTTTTTTCCGATCAAAAACGTACTGTCGTAATGTGAATTAGGTGCGTGTGAACAATTTTATGAATAGATTTCTTATAATCTAAAGTGTACTGTATTAAGATTAAGTTTTGTAAGTGTGTTTTTATCTACATCAAACGAGCTTTTCTTAGGATGCCTTGAACTCATAAGTGAGTTTGATCCGTTTCTTGCCCAACATAAGACAAAATATGGCAGCAAAGGTAAAGGGAGTGCATCTTATCTGTCGTCTGACATTTGTAGCGAATTCATAGATATTATGGGCAAAAGAGTCTCGCAAGAAATCTTGAAAGAGATCAAACTCGCACATTACTTTTCGCTCATTGTTGACTAAACACCCGACATTTCCCGCAACGACTAATTGGCTGTAGCACTTCGATACGTTTCTGTCAGCAAAGCCTGTGCCAATGATCGCCTAGCACGAGTGCTATCAGTCGTCTTTCATAAAGCTCAAGGTAGGGAAGAAGAAGCTTTCAATTTGCTTGAAGCACTTGAACTAGATTTAAAAAACTGTCGAGGCCAAAGTTACGACAATGCTTCAAACATGTCGGGAGTGCACTCAGGTCTTCAGTCAAGAATACGAGAAAAAAATGTTCTTGTGAGTTTGTACCATATGCAGCATAATCCTTAAACCGAGGTGGTTATCTTGCTGTGGAAAAAGCCTGCACTGAAACTACTGTACTCTTTTCTTTTTTTGTACAATGATTTTACAGTTTTTTTTTCCGTCAATTTCTCATATATGGAATGTATTAAGAGAATACTGCATCGAAGCAATGTACAAAAGCTGAAAACTGAACATAGATTTCTTATGTTGAAATCATTGAGTGAAACTAGACGGTCTGCAAGAACAGATGTTCTCAGAGCTCAAGTTACAAGTTGTAACGAAATCAAGAACGTTCTTGAAGATTTAATTGAAGACAACATTCAGACACCTGACATGTGAGTCACAGCTGAAGGATTCCACAAAAAGCTAGAAAGATTTCAGACTACTTTGTTAACGGTGATTAGGGGGAAAATCTTACAAAAAGAGCACAAAACAGTGGGATACTACAGAAGGAAGAACTTGATTTTCTTAGCGCTAGTTATTTGTTATAATATTTGTCAGAATTTGTTATTATATTTTTGATTTTTTCTGAAAAAAGATCCAACTTTGATGATTACGTGGCAACTAGCTAACGTGCCTGAGCCCAGCAATGGAAAAAATCAGAAAAGGAATTTTTTTTTTCTAATGAGAAAAGAGACCCAGATTTGAGAATGACTTCAAAAGAGAGATTTCCAGCTTGAGTTTTCTTACCAATTTTTGATGATCTTGTAACATAATTAAACAAAAGAAGGGATTTCTAGGAAGCTCTCAACACAAGATACCAGATATTCAGAAATTTTCATGAATATAAGCAAGAAGATGGGACAAACCAGGCGAAATACTTGGCTCAAAACTATCCAAAAGACATGGACGGAAAACAGTTTGTGCAAGAGTGTCAGCATTTCAAAATGTATATGAAGACGGAAAAAATAAAAACTACAAGAGGAATCTCTTCCTACACACACACACACACACAAAACCAGTTGGAAAGTACCTTTGCAAATTTAGAAGTTTCAATGAGAATGTACTTGACTCTTCCTGAAACAAACTGTATAGCAGAGAGGAGCTTTTCTGACCTTAAGAGAGTAAAGAATAAAATGAGATCTGCTATGGAGAATTAATAGTTTAACAGTTTGATGTTGCTATGCACTTAAAATGATATTTCAATGGAAATCGATTAAAATGATTAAAGCTCGAAGCAAACCTTTGTTTTACAAGTGCAATGACAGTGACTGAACAAAGAATAAGTATGTCTAAAAGTAAAAGATAGTAAAATGATAAGCGATGAAAAAGATGATAATTAACAAGTTGAGAAAACAGTTCATACAATAATGTATACTGTATACTGTAATTGCAAATGTTATTCTTAATTTACTGTAGTATTTTACAAAAGGGTCCGTAATCCCGTAAAGTAAGAAATGAACAAGAGTGACCAAATCATATCACTACCTTTCCTTACGGTTTCCAGTTCGGGACACGGCAAAAATGGAAAGACTCTCCAAAGAAAAAGAAAAAAGTAAGAGATTTAAGGAAAACTCCATCCCGAATCAAAACTGGCAAAGTAAGAAGGATGGAGTGATGTGGAAATAGGGGGAGAGTGTAATAATTTGAAGTACCTAGGGCCCTGGTGTAGTTTAAAACGGTCCTGCTCGTATTTGGTAGTTGTACAACCTCTTACGATCGATCGGCGGACAGCCAAGATAAAACTGTCAATTGACAAAGAAGTCACCAAGTGAATTGGCTTGATAGATTGCATATGAAAAAAAAATTGTTCAATATTTTTAGTCTTCCTTTAAGAACATTGGATGATTTAGTAAATTCCACTAACTTCAAAGATTGCGGCATCTCTCACAAGATCGTCCAGAAGAGGAATACTAACTGTTTCTAAAAGGTGAACCGAAAACCTCTTACATGTGTGTGTGTTATGTAGCTTCTAATTACCTGACGAATTGTTTTTCTTCTCTTAATCATTCAAGAATGCTCTCTGAGGTTGACATGAATATTTGTGTACTGGCATGCTCAAGTTCTTTGTACTCCTCCGTAATTAGTTTCTTCACTAAGTGATGTCTACTTGGGAATAATATTGGAAATCTGAATGCTTCTAAATCTTCCTTTGAAGCAACTCCGATTTCAACTCTTAACAATTTCCCATATGTTTATTAAGCTCAAAAATTAAATTTTGAGGTAATTTCTATAGCACAGGAGTTAAAATATTTCCATATGAGTTGCAATTGATTCTAAGTGATTCTAGACTTCTATTTCGGTACTAATAATTAAAAAGTAGTAAAATACTAAGTTTAGTTGTTAGTTTAGTTTTGTTAATTTATAGTAGTAAACTATAAATTAACAAAAACATTTATGAAGCATTGAACTTGCGTTTCAGTAATTCGATATCTCAAATCCTTCCATCACAGCGAGAAGGTAAAGGGTAGCCAAACAGCACGGTATTCCGTCACAAATGCAGAATATTCCACACGATGTTGAAATATTAGACACATTTCGAAATATAACACAAAGGAATGTACACATCGCAATTCTTTACAAATTATAAAAAAAATACATTTAAAGAGTCCAACGTTAAACAAATTACTCAAATTTATATACAATGTAACAAGTAATTCAGGAATAATTGAATAATCATTTAGATATTTCGCATAAAGACTAAAACTATCTACAATGGGCAATACACTAATTTTTGAAATTGGTCTATTGAAGATGTCCCTTTGAGATACGGATTTCAGCGACTCCGAGGTTTCCCTCAACCTTTGGGAATATGTCACTAATTCGACCTAGGAACCAAGTGAAAAAGGAAAGTTCGGAATCCTTTTTTATACTAAACTTTCTGTAAGTATATTCAGTCTTTTAAATATCTTTTTATTTCTTTGTTGTAAATAGCTCAGGTAATTTTTCCAGAGCTTCCAAATGATTTGAACCACTTTCGAGTAATTAGACACCTATTCAGAATGTTGTCCTTCATGTCAATTAAATTAGGTTCTGTCATAGAGAGAATTGGTTTCCTATTAAAAAAAAGACCAGGAATCGCAGCCAAGACTCCGATTCAACTTATTAATCAGACACAAGTGAAAAGGGTGTATAAAAGCTTATAATCATTGGACCGGCTTTTTTTTCCTCATTCAAAGAAGGTGGCAATTTTCTTGCTTCCAAAATATTGCATTGCCGTGAAAGTATGGATTGGATTATTTTTTGAACAGTTACCTAACACATGGATCAATAAGTTCCGAGATTAACCCAGAGATGGCGCTTGTAGTAAACCAGTAACCAGGTCTTTCTAGAGTACTAACCTTTGCTTGAAACGTGTCAAAATTTTAAGTCGATCGGACCAGAAACAGCTAAGTTATCGAGGTTGGAGTAAAGTCGTTTTGTAGTTTGTTTAAAAAATGGAAAAAACCAAGTTTCGTGTTCTGATAAAACATTGTTTTTTAATGGGTAAAAACACCATGCAAGCGAAACAATGGATTGAAAAATGTTACCCGAACTCTTGTCCATCAAAAGCAACGATTTGTCGGTGGTTTGCCGAGTTTAAACGTGGTCGTACCGACACAAATGACGCGGAACGCTCGGGTAGACCTGTGGAAGCCGTTACACCGGAAAATGTGAGCGAAGTGACAAAAATTATAATGAAAGATCGTAAAGTGAAGCTCCGTGAGATTGCTGAGATGACACAGATATCATATGGAAGTGTATTTACTATCCTTCATGAAAAATTGAACATGAAAAAGGTTTTTTCCAAGTGGGTGCCGCGATTGCTTTCGATGGAACAAAAACAGCAACGAGTCGATGATTCAATAAGCTGTTTATCGCTATTTACTCGCAACAAAAAAGATTTCTTGCGTCGTTACGTGACCATGGACGAAACATGGATACATCACTACACTCCAGAGTCGAAGCGGCAGTCATCTGAGTGGCGCACAGCTGGCGAAAGCCGTCCGAAGCGTCCGAAAACGCAGCAGTCAGCTGGCAAAGTCAAGGCGTCAGTTTTTTGGGATACGCATGGCGTGATTTTCATTGACTACCTCGAAAAAGGTAAATCGATCAACAGTGATTATTATATTGACTTGCAGGAGCGTTTGAAGGAGGAAATCGCAAAAAAACGACCGCACATGCAGAGAAAAAAAATCCTTTTTCACCAAGACAATGCACCCTGGCACAAGTCGATGAAAACAATGGCAAAATTGAACGAATTGGGCTTTGATCTTCTTCCCCACCCCCCATACTCGCCAGATTTAGCCCCCAGTGACTACTGGCTCTTGGCTGATCTTAAAAAAATGCTCCAGGGGAAAAGATTTGGCTCAAATGAGGAGGTCATCGCTGAAACTGAAGCTTATTTTGAAGCGAAAGATAATTTTTTTTATAAACATGGTATTGAAAAAGCGTTGGAACGATTGTATCACCCTAAAAGGTGATTATGTTGATGAATAAAAAAAAATTTTGCAAAAAAAAATGTTGTTTTCAATGTTAGTCTCGGGACTTATTGATCCATGTGTTATAAGGCCACTGTTTGTGTTCCGAGAACTGCGTGAAAATTTAATACCATGTTTTACAATATTTTTTTAAGGTCTTGTATATTGGGACTTGGTACTATTGTCATCAATATTGTTGAATAACTTTCAGAAAGAGTTTAACCGAATATTCGTCTCGTCTCACTTAGATAGATAAGATGGGTGCATTTAACTTTCCATTATAGTGTTTTCTTTAGTGAAACGACGAAAGGGTGAATTAACAGGATGATCTCTCTTTACAATTTAAGCAGCTTAAAGCATTCGTACACTGCCCTGTGATGAACTCCAAAACGAAAATTTTTGTCAAAATCGAGAGAAATGAAAAAAAGCTAAAACATTTATTGCCTTCATATATCAATGAAAATAAAATGTAGTGATATAGAAATCAAAGTTTAATGATAACATTATTATTAATACTTTAAATAAATATCAAGCCCAACTATTGCAAAATTGGGTGCGGTCGATACTTGTGAGAGTGAACCCCAGAGCACACCATGTGCCATTGATATTGATTTTAAAAGAGGTGAAAGGGGTAGTGATGTTTTACACTGCATTAGATCCCGTTCTGTATTTATGAACATAATGAGATGTTTACTTATTTTGCCATTATCTTTCGCAAAAATTCTTGACAAGTAATTTGAAATTTTGTGGCTTGCTTATTGAATATTTATATAAAAAATTCAAAGTAAACATTACATATTATTTTACATTCATTATTATAAAATTATGAAGAATCGTCACTTCCAGTCATTTAAAGGGCCCTAAAACTGTTACATCCGGGTGGGTTGAAAGCTATGACGTAAATTTAAATTTTCATGCATTTGGGACTGAATCAAACAAATAGTGTTTATCACATTTTTGAAGTTCTTATTTACTGCAGGTGTGTGTAATGTAAAGAATGAAAAAATATATTTGTTTGATTTCTATGTATTTTTTAAATGTTACACAACCAACTCGCATGAAGTATCTAAATTTCTCCGGAAATTCTGTTTAAAAAAGCAGCCAATTTTTTGAGTTGTTCTTTTGCTGAAGGAACGTAAAAATAAAGAAGCTCTTTCTCTCCGACAACGGTCATACCATTCTCAGAACATCGGTTCTCGAATGATCACCGAAATTAAGCAATATGTAAATCAGCAAGAGGTCTTTGATGATTAATAGATCTGATCTCTTAATAAAAATTCAAATACCTATAATCTTTCGAGGAAAAACCTTTCTCGTATTATCCTGCTAAAGACCAGAACTAACTACATAAAACAATTGAAAGCTATCACAAAGCATTATTCTCTGTTCAGCATTAGACTTTCAGGAGAATATATCGTCTCATCAAAGATGAAGAATACAAGGCAATTGTCAAATATTTTGCAGGGAAACCTTCCAATACTATACCATTAAGCCGAAATTAGAGGGATCCCTGAAAATTGTTGTGAAGGGCCTACAGAGAGATACGAAGCTAGAGGATATTAAGGAGGAATTATTGGAAATGGGTTTCAATCCTGATAAAGTCGTGCAACTTACAAATTGTCGACCCAAACTTCCTTTACCATTCTTTTTAGAGAGTCTTATGAAACAACGATATTGTAAAAAACTTTTAATGTAGATAGACTGTGCTTTATGACGGCTGGAATCGAAACTTATTTTGGTAATGGATTAACCCAGTGTAACTTATTTCACCACAGTTCAGACAACTGCCATATGACACCATGTTGCCTAAGATATGGACACACGCATCTCATAAAAGATTATGATATAAAAGAACGCATTGACAACCCATTCTGCATAAATTGTGAAACTTATAGACACACAATCTCATGGGGGTGGATGCTCCAAATTTCCAAAAACCACCAAAGGGTACCAGATAAAATACGATCAACTCTAAAAGAAACCAAGAAATAATCAACTCAACATCAACTGAAGAAGAAACCATACAAAACATCTCATTTGCCCTAAGAGCAAAAGCAAAAATTCCAGCTGAACAACAAATTAATATTATGGAATCAGAGACCACAGCATAGATTGAAGCTCATATCCTAACCTGGATTAATCTTCCCCACAACAATAAGAAAAATCACTCAAACCTTAATAATAATAATAACAATAATGAAAATTGCAATAAAAATAAGGCTGAAAACAACCCAGAAATTTTCGGATTAGACTTGGCCATCTCAGTTGATATCATAAGAATAATTACCAATATTTTCAATAACATGCCAGGATTTATCAAAGGACTACCCACAAAATCAATCTGCAAAAATTCTAACCGAAAAAAAAAAATACGCTCTTAATTATTAGCACAAATAATCGCTTTCCAATCAGCCTCAATCTGTGCTCCTGGAATGCAAGCGGAGTAATGTTTCGTTTTGTTAAGCTACGAGACTTCATTGAGAAGCACTCCTCAGATGTTATTCAATTTCATGAAACACATCTTAGGCTAAATCAAAATTTTTACTAGACCAATAATACTCCCCCCCCTTACAGAAATGACCGTCCCACCCAACAACACGTTGCAGGAGGAACAATGATCCTTGTCAAAAACACTCTTGCACACTATTGCACTCCACCATGTCAAAGCTTCTGCAATTATTCTTAATCTCCCAAACCCCTCTCCCATAGTTCTCATCTTCATCTGCATCCTTCCCTTTCCTGATAAAAATCATTTCACAAGCGATCTTGAAAAACTCGTCGGAATTAGCAATAATTTCCTCATCAACTACAATGCCACTCATATTTATTATAACTGTAAACCCAATTCCATAAGAGATAGAAATCTAATTAAATTTTCAGACGAACAAAATCTTCAATTAGCTTTCCCACCTACACACACGCGTTTTGGCCTAGACTCTGCAAACACTCTAGACTGCCCTTATCACAGTTCAACTACCGTTTTAAAATATTATCCATCCCTGACCAATCTAGTGATCATAACCCTGCTTTTCTTGAATTTGACTTAAGGCTCCCGTCGACACACCACCACAAATTTCTGTACCTAATGTTAATTCTGTGGAGTTACGTACTTAAAGTCTCACACCTAGAATATTTATTTTAACTGCATGGAATAAAATGCATTTTAAAGAGCATTAAAAAATGAATGCTTCTGTGGAGTTATTTTTTTTTTCTGATTTTTGTAAGTATTTTTAAATGTTTATTTAAGATCTGAAAACTCGCATCAAGGGCATGAAATTGATCATAAAAATACTTTGAATAATCGGGAAAAAAAAGTAATTCCACAGAATCAACACGAAAAACAAAATGAAGCCACCTACACCAACCGGTTAAAAATTTTATCAAAACTTGAACAATATCAATTATCTAATTTTTTTGAATATCAATGTCCCAATAGATTTAGAAGCACAAATCACAGAACTCAACCTTGCATTTAAATCTGCTTCAATCCTTATCAATAACAATAATAGTGCCTACATCCCACAACACGTGAAAAGACCTATTAAAGTTTAAAAAGAAAACTATTCCAAAGAACCCTTGACCTTTCAATAAAATCTGAGTTTAATAGAATTCACCAAATTATTAGGAAAGAAATTTATAATTCACTCAGGAATTCTGGAATAAATAACTCCCTTTAGAACAAAGCCAAATTTCTAAAAGCAAAAGTTGCCCAATCCCCTCACTCTATATAGCGGCAGGCAGTTTTTACACAGATAAACTAAAATCTAAGGCTATCGCAACCACACTCGAAAATTTCCATAATAACGAAACGCAGATTAACCAATTTTGATTTAGGGCAAGTGTGTAAAACTATTTCTTCAATAATTCATTTACTCCCCCACCACCACCAACCCACCCTGCATCCCCATTAGAAGTTATTGAATATATCAAAAAACTCAATACTAAAAAAACAGTAGAAAATGTCGCCGTTACTAACAAAACGATCAAAAACTTCCCTCTTAAGAAATAATCTTCATACTTAATAAACACTATTTTCTAAAATAAAGCCACTTTTCTTATGAACAGATAAACGAAAAATTTCAAAGTTTTTATATGTAGTGATCTGGAGGAGGGGAGACAGGGGTCGTAAATATTTTTAAAAATTTGGAAAAGGATCATGATTGGAAAAAGGTTGGGAACCACTGGTGAAGGAATACCTAGTTTTTTTCACCAAATTTAGCAAAATATTGCCTTTTAGAGACCAAATTTGTCACCAAGGTCATCCCTACATATTCAGCGTAAATTCATGGCATATTATCGGCCTTGATTGTAAAATCGTTGTGCGAATTCTAGAGAAATCAGTGAACACTAGATATATAAGAGAGTATCATAAAGTTGTAATAGTTACTAACCGAGATATCTACAAATTAATTTACACTTATGCACACATAATGTTGTAAATTATAGCTGTTAATGTTGAAGTTTGGTTTCATGAAGCAGTAGATTGAATTAACATTCGGTATGGAAAAGGTAGCACACACACAATAAATATGCTGAGTTCTAAAATGACAGTCTTTGAAAAGTCAATAAATGCTGTGAGAAATGAAGAATTCTGGATGGTGATATGTAGTTAAGTCTTATGTTTATGCTTAAAGTTCAAGTTTATATAAGAATAAAATATGGAACTTTTATCTCTATTATTTTTTAGAAATAATTAAAACCTTACAATACTGCAGGTTACTTCAATCTACTTCTTCCCAAAACCCAACAAATTAACATTCACAACTGTAATTTAATACATTATGTACATAAGGATCAATTAATATGAATAATTAATTTTATTGCAATATCTCGGTTATATCTTAGTAATAATTAAAACATTGTGATAACCTCTCGTACAGTTTGCTGCTTAAGTTTAAAAGTAGAAGTCAGAAATTTCACTTTCAAGATATTTCTACATAAAGTATATTCTGATTATATGTAAGTCAGTAAAAATGTTTATTGGTATAATATTTGCTTTATTATAAAAATTAATTAAAAAAAATTCACTGTAATATACCTCAAAATATTTTTAAAGGCATAAAATATTAAGAAGCATTAGGTTGTGTGTTCCTGAAATTCAAAATCTGAATCTTTATTACATGACAGATTCAATGAGAGAAATCTTAAAAGAGATGTATTGCTTATTATAAATAGTAATTAATAATTGTTATAGATTACATGAAGTGTCAAAAAATTAGCAATACGAACATAGAAAACAAAAAATTTTCTTTGAAAATAGAAAAAGGGAGAAACCTTTCAGGTTTCCTAAATTATTTGAAAAATAGTTAGAAAGAACACAGTCGAAAATTTCAATTAAAGAATGTAAAATATACTTAAAATTGTATAAAATCTCTAGCTTTGTATACTATGCTCCTATCTGTGTTTTTTTTTTCTTTTTTTTCACAAATTCAAATACGAATTACAAATAAATGTATAAAAAAACACTTGCATTTTGAGGAGAGAAAAAAAAAAAATGATAGGTACTTGAAAAGTAAAAATATAACTTAATTATGTGCCAAAAGTCAAGAAGACTAACAAAAAGTCAAGTTTGAAGACTAACTTAAGAAAATTATAGCAGATTCATTTTTTTTTTTTTTTGTATAGATTTGTATTTAAAAAAAAAATCATCTTTAGTAAAATATAAGTACAATTTTTTCTTTTGTACTTTATTTTTATGTACTGCTTTTCTACATAATGTATTTTTGATGTTTAATTTCAATAAATATTTTATTTGTTCATCTAGAATTTGTTTTGAAATATTAATAAACATTCTTAAACAGATAAATCATCCTTAAAAATTTTCATTGTCATTTGATGCAAAAATCTGTGTAAAATATAAACATATCACTGTAGCTTTCTATATTATACATGTACCTAAAAAATATTCTCAGTCATTGGTTCTAAGACCTTGCTACTGCAACTGAATGAAATTTATTTTAAAATTAAATTAATTTTGCATATCTCTTCAGTTTATTTTTGTAAGAGACAAGATATGCTTTTGTCATATGTATGCAATATCTATGACAAAAATCAAAATAAAATCTTTTTTTTTTTTTTTTTTTGGTGTTTGTGACAAAATGATACATAAGGAAATCCAAATGTACAATTTTGTGATAATGGTTCATTAGACCATTAAATGTATACATATTCAGTTTAAAGCTGAATCAAAATGTCCCATTCTTTCAGACTATTTTTTTTTTTTTTTAATTTTGATATTTAGTTAAGTTTAATACAAGAGTATATATTTATGCAATTATATGACATTATATAAATGACAAACTTTAGCATTTGTACATATATATTCATTACTATTCAAAATCAGAAAGCATATGAATGAATTTTCTTCCATAAGAATGAAGGCAATGTAAAGATAAATGTGTAGGTTTATGACAAAACAAGTTATTGGTATATGCTACAAAGAATATGGAAAATTAAATTTAAAATAGCTTTAATTCAAAATTAGTATCATAAAATAATCTAGATATAAATAACATGAAGCTAAGAGTATTGAATTATTTTTCCACAAAAACATACAAAAGCATCAAAATATTTCTTTAAATGTTAGCTTTGTTACAATTGAGCAATCTTAAATAAACATGAATTTATCTTAATATTTTTCAAATTTAAATTCTAGAGATTGCAACTTTACCCTTCAGTATATAATAAAACTGAAAATAATCTTATAAATTTATTTTCTCTTAAGTACACATACATACATTGTTCCTACCCACACATAATTAAAAAATTCTTGATATCCCTAAGCTTCTTTCATGTCACAGCTTTATAGCGTATACATTACATAAACTCTCATCTGATGAATCTAGAAGCTCGTAGCAGGTCATCTGTCATAGCATTGTATATCGGATATTAAATCTATGTCTTAAAACACCCTACAAAACACAAAGTAATGAATACAAACACATTCATGCAACTTGGTCAAATATGATTTCAGTGAGAAAAAAAAATTTCCAACCAAATATAGCAAACATTCAAGTTTACCAAAAATTTATAAATTCATACAATAGCTAAGATTACAAATTTGAGATAGTAATTATGATGATATTGCAAATTGAATATTATATATTGTTTTACTGCAATCCAAATGCGTTACTGAATCATACATTATTTTGATTTTTATATAAAACCATTTACATTTGCACAAAATGAATGAAAATAAAATACGTATTCGGATTCAACTTGATATAGTCTATAAAATAGAGTGGGTAATTAATAACACATAATAATGACATTTTACAAAAAGTCTATACAATATATAATGCATTTGAGATACTTATCGAGTTAAGATTTTTTCAACTTAATAATAACTATATATATATGGATCAAGGATAATAACTTCTGTTGTACAAAAAAATTTCATAAAAATATACAATAAATACTTGAATTACTCAACAGTTCAAATACAAGGTATATTTTCCTGGTTTACATTAAAGTATACCTAAATCAATGAAAATAAAACATGAAATTAGTCCTTTTAATACCAGCTAACACAGCACACGAAATTTCCATAATGTTATTTTATCAAAAATCTAAATTTATAAAACATAACAGATCAAACAGCGGATTTGAGATATTACTTAAATTAATATTCTTTTAGTCAAGTAATATACATAAATTGAATTTCCCTTTTGTTCACTCAAAAAAGTAAAACAATAAATTCCTTTTATAATGAACTAATAAAATTTTCATAGGTTAGGAAATTATAATAAAACATAATATACAATAAGAATATCTGCATATTACAACACTAGTACACAGAATACATATTTTAAAGAAACCCAATATGAGATTAACATTTTATTCTATTTTAGAAAATACTATATATAACAATAAAAATAATTTTATAAATGGCAGTTTAAAACTTTAGAAGAAAATTATATTCAATGCACATCTCATTTGAAATTCACACTATCTAATGGATTGTTTTATGCATCAGAAACCATTTTTCCTCAAATTATTTTCAAACTTCAATAAAAAGCATGGTAAAATTAATATAAACAAATCCACAGAAAATGACTTTCATTACATATCTTAAAATATAACAAATGTAAAATGTGTGCCAATAAATTTTATGCTGTATTTCAAATTTAAGTAGAAAAAATAGCTTTACAAAGGATTACACACAATTCAAATAAATTCTTCATGCTCCTGAATTCAAAGATTAATTTGATGAATATGCCCCACAAACACCAACAAAAAAAAATCCTGAATTGAAAAATAATAAAAGTGAATTTATTACATATGTTCCTATTCTTTTTGATGAATAAGTAAATGACATTTCAAGCTAGAAAAATGGGAGAAAGAGTTTTTGCATGTTTCACATATATATGGTGTTTCCTTTGTACCACAAATATATGGCTTTTCCTTTGTATGTGTACGCACATGAATTTTTAAGCTAAATTTCTGAGAAAATGATTTCTTACAAGTTTCACATACATAAGGCTTTTCATTGGTATGAATTCGGAAATGTTTTTTTAAGTGTTCACTACGTGAAAACGCCTTACAACAAATTTCACAGACATAAGGCTTTTCCTTTGTATGTATACGCAAATGAGTTTTTAAATCAAAATTTCGAGAAAACATTTTGTTACAAATTTCACAAATATAAGGGGTTTCCTCAGCATGAATATGCAAATGTCTAGTTAAATTACCCTTCTGAGAGAATGATTTCTTGCAAATTTCACAAGTAAAAGACTTTCCCTTGCTATGAACACGCAAATGTGTTTTTAAATTTCCACTTTGATAAAATGCTTTATTGCAAATTTGACATACATATGGCTTTTCATTGCTGTGAATTCTTAAATGTATTTTTAGTTGATCACCACGCGAGTAAGATTTAGTGCACATTTCACAAACATAAGGTTTCTCCAATGTATGTCTACGTAAATGTACATTTAAAGCACCACGATGAGGAAAGGCTTTGTTACATACATGACATGAATAAGGTTTTTCATTTGTTCTTTTCAAAGGAGACATTTCATTAAATTATTTGATGGAGGTCTCACAAGATTACGATTTCCCCTCTACATGAGCACATTGTTGCAGGATTAAATAACGTTACCACAAAAATGATTTATTGCTGATGCAACAAATATTAGATTTTTTTCCTTGTATGATTTATTCATTAATACTTCACCAAAGTTTCAATGATAGGGATTCACTGTAATCAAAATTCACATTTATGGATTTCTTATACAAAGGGCTCAATGAAATGTGATTTCAATCTTTCCTATTTAATAGAATTATTACCACACTCATTTTAAATATATTTTCTTATCATTTGAATCTTTAATTATTTTTTTAAAAAAATCTCCGATTTTAAATTCTAGTCATGGGTGTCACATATTTACTTATCCGTTCTTTCCACATGTAAATGAAAACATATGAATTCTCCATTCCGATTGAATAACGAGGGATATATGAAGTAGATACAGCTGGTGATAATCTCAGAATTTTAGCAGGCTCTCAATTTTAAACGTATTGATTGATTGATTGGATCTTAGAAAATGATTGATTGTTTGATAAGTTTCTAATGGAAATTCTGAGGCACAGCGTTAAAAAGAGTGCAAAAAAAAAAAAAAAAAAACTCCCTTTTTTTTTCTTGGCATTTCTGACCTCCAAAAAAAAAAAAAAAAAATGCTTCTCAGTGGTGTGTGCGTAGTGATGCAATTATTCGGGTTGTCCGATTCAGCTCTTCGGCACCTTTTGTATGCATTTGTAACTCGTGAAGAATTCTTAAAATATTAAAATACAGTACTCCCTCGATAACGGCAAAGCCATAAATTTATGAAGATCCTAATTTAAAGTTATAAATTTTACCCTCTCATCAGAATTACAATTTAAAAATATCTTTAATTTAATGAAAGTTCCAGAATTTATTCATTTGCAATCAAAATTAAATAATAGCAGGACGCAAACGTCCAGGTATCGGTGTGTGAGGATCACCGATAGCTGCTGCGGATGAAGAATCAGGGAGCGTGTTCATCTCGCAATCTGAGACATATGGATGGGAATTTAGAGAGGAGGATATTTTAGAATTTACTCAAATTTATAACAACAAAAGATTTGCCGTGCTCGATACCATACTTTAGCTACGCGAGTTCCTGACAGAAACGATGAAATGAATGTGATTAATGTGTGAATTTAGACTAATTTTTGATACCAAAATTAAAATGTGTATTTAATAATTATTAATATAGATTGAAATTTAAGGCAGTTACCTCAAGCTAAAGCGAGAGTGCACAGCGTATCATTGGTTTGTAAGGTAAATTAATGAGATGAAGTCCAACAGTGACGGATAGGATTCAAACCCCGATGAGTTACTATTGTGTTCTCAGTCTTTTTAAAACTAGGAAATGCTAGTATGGGGGACCTAGAGCAGCTCTAGGTATTTTAGCTGATGATGGTATTTCGGAAGAATAAGCTAGCATATTTTCGAGTAACTCATTGGGAATTTGAGGAATCCTATAGAAAAATTCAGTGGATTGCTTTTTAATAAAATCAAACATGGGTTCAATTTTTAGACCCTTGTGCAGGACTTCATTTCGGACAAATCAAGGAGTATTTGTAGCCTGCCTGAAAGGAATGTTTAGAAAGATGTGCAATCGTTTCAGATGTGTTGTTGCAGCTGCCCCCCAGATGGAGGATGCATACAACATAATAGACCTTAACACTGATTTATAGAGCAAAAGCGTGTGTCTGATCGCCTGTTTGCTCTTGCGAGAAATCAAGCAAGTAAGAATCCTATTAATTCCGACTGCTTTTTGATAAACAGTTTGGAAGTGTTCGGAGAATGTAATTTTGCGTCTAAAATTAACCCTAGGTAATTGTATTTAGTAATCCATTGAACGGGTTGGTCAAAAATGGTGACAGCGGGCTTATTTCCTATACACCGTTTCTTCATAAGGAGGAGCCAGGCGCATTGACTTTTTTTTTCCAGTGTGGGAGTTATAAACAAGCGATATACTTCTGCAGTCTGTTTATAATTTTCCTATTGCAGATGTTTTGGGTTATTATGGTAATGTCATCAGCATACATAGCCAAATGGGTGTTTGTAGCTTTCGGATTGTCGTTTATATATAGGGAAAATAATAAAGGAGAAGAATTTCCCCCTTGTGGTACGCCCAGAGAATTGGTCTAGGGGGAGAGAGACTGCGTTTTCTACACGTACCCTGAAACTACAGGAGTCCAGGTACGAGTGTGAATAACTTTGATAATTTGGTCCGAAAAACCAGGTCGCATCAGCTTGGAGATAACGCCCCTCATGCCAAATTTTATCAAAGGTTTTGGCTATGACCACAAAAAGCATACACGTGGCTTGATTCTTTGATACCCCGTCTTGGACAAGCTCAGTAACTCGAAATAATCGTGGAACACTTAGTAACAAAGCCATGTTGCTCTGAAATAATAATATTCCTGCCTCCGAATGTTTTACCCACGGAGCTGATTAAAGATAGTGGATGATAATCTTAAGGTTTTTCATCATTCGAATTTGGTTTTAGAATGGGGACTACCACGACAGTTTTCCAATTTTGAGAGAAATGACAGTTATCAATGAGTATATTAAAGAGCAACGTAATGAAAAAGATGAATTTTAGTGGGAGATTTTTAAGGATGCGATTTGTGATTAAATAAAATCCAGGCGTCTTTTTGATATTTAATTTTTGTATGAATTCCTGAACTTCACTGATTTGAGGGCAGTCCAGATCAAGACAGGAGGGAGAGGTTTCACATATTATATTTTGCATTAAAGTCACCAACTATAGTAATATTTTGGCCTGAAATACAAATTTTTAGAAAGTTCTCTGGAAATTTATGATTATTTAAAGGAGTGTTACGAGTATAAACAGAAACTGCACCACAATAGAACAAAAACTAAAAGGTATGGAGGATAGTTATTAATTTGGAGTTCAATTGCGGCTCCGTCCAAACATTGTAACCTCGGAATGAGGGCTCTGCTGTATACACTATTTGCTTTAAAATATATGGTGGTGCCTCCCTCAATACGTGGAGATAATGCGATTCTATCGTCTTCATAGAGACCATAGTTGGCATCTGAAGCTCGAGCCAAGGTTGGTACTTTGATTCTTGAACCAAAAACAGATCAAGATTTTGCTCTAGTACAAAATCCCTAACTTCGTTAGTTTTTGAACGCAGTTCCATTTGCATTCCAGAAACCTATTGAAATTTCATGCAAGTCACAATTGATTTTTAATATTTAGGGGACGTGGGGAGTTCACCCTTGCTTAATTGCGACATAAACCTCAAAAATAATGCAGGCTTTGTCATCCTCCACCGACATGGTGGGGAGAGCAGGGAGAGATTCTCGGAAAGCTCGAAAGAGAAGGTGCTCATCAATATTTTTGTCACTCGCGATTTTCATTATTGACCTAAATAATGCAGCAAAATTTCCACTCCTTTTAACTTGGACAGCAGAATTTTAAATAGTGATTGCAGGTTGCTCCTGAATTTCTCCTGTTACAACTTTTGAATATTGAAGGATAGGTGTTTTAGTACAGTAACTGCTAAGATGCCACTGTGGTCTGGATTCTACCTTCTGATTGGTTAAAGGTTGATTAGGGTCTTTATTATTATTTTTATTCTTGTTATTTGGGCATCCATTTTTGCCCTTAAGGAAGCGGGACACTGACGCCAGTTCGTCGCATGGTCTCCACCACAATTTGCACATTTTAGAGGGCTGTCAAAATCAAGGGGATAGTCCTTAGCTCTGTAAGAGCCGGCTCGTTTTTCACATTTAATCGGAATATGGTAGACTTCCGAGGAGTGGAAGAAGCCCTGACATCTGTAGCATTGATTTGGTTTGTTATTGCAGAGGAAATTTTGAATGGATATTCAAGTGCCAAACATTACTGCTAAATTAAAGATATTTCTGCCTCAATATCGTTTACTAATTGCAAGTATATAAGAGGCAAAGGGGCCTTAGATTGAAATTTTGTCGGACGGAAAATTTTATGAGCCTTATGTCCTTCGTTCATGATTTCCCTCTTGACCTGTTCAATGTCCGTGGATATTAGAAGTCTACGGACGACCAGTTTCAAAGGTCTATCTTGCTTAAGCATAAACGTCTTTAACTCGACTCCTTCAGCTCTAAATCGTGCAGTAACTCTGCGATATTCATTTTCACTCCCAACTGTAAGTTTATTCCTCAGCGAAGGCACTTGTAATTTCGCAAAGTTTGCCAGTCTGAGTTGGGAGTTATGAAGATATGGGGGATTTTAATTTTCAGTGCAACCCATGGTGGAGGTGCACACACATATTCCGAAACAGCCTCATCCTCACAAGAATTATTGTCAAGAACTACGAAATTAATTTGATAAAAATTGTTTGAAGTTAAGGTAATAGGAGGTAGAGAAGAGGAGTAGAGTGACTTGTCGTTTTTAACGATGAGGTGTTTAGCTAGCATCTGAAATCCATCAGCATCAATGGTTCTTTTCTTGTTCTTTCTCGGTGAAGATTTCGTCCCGACAGGAACTGGAGGTTTTTGTTGCTTGATTGCGGCAGATTTTTCCCTCTTGGTCTTCAGTTTGGATATGATAATATTCAGCACAGACTCCGAAACAGGGGGTTTAAAGATTCGTAATGTCAGCTTTTCTTTCATGGTATTAAGGGCAATGAAACTTTTGCCCTATTCTGTGAGTGAACTGTATTAAATTTTATACTGTAATACATAACCTTTTCTGTTTGATAATGTTATTACTAGTGATTTCCCAGTAATCCGGTAACTCGGTGGAACTCTGGTCTGATATTTACCGTATTATAGAGAGAGTAACGTAATACTAATTGTTCTAATGTTTTTTTCTTCTTTTACTTAAAATCTAAAATTTTGTGAATTTGAGTTAGTAAGAAAATATTTTTTTTTAAATTTTAGCTAAGTAAAAATAAGAGGTAAGTATCGAAAATAGAAGAGTTTATTATGTATATGCTTTCCTCACTAGGTGTTTCTCCGAAACATCGGGGGATGTTATTCTACCCCGTGGAGGGGGAGAGAATGTTTGGTGACCTTGATGCGGCAGCGTTGTTTCGAACCCTGGTCCAGTGGGTCCGAAGAAAAGTTGATCGGTTGCTTTTTGCTACGTTCTAAGCGACTCGGCTGAAAGACGTCTCGTCTGGCCAGTTAAGTAAGGCGTCTTAACTTCTGGCGCTGTTGTAGAGGAAAGTCGCTGCATACTCCCCCTCTAGTATCATCGTGATGATACGAAGAGAGACATCGGTATTTTTGAACAGAAGGTTGCTTTGATTGTTTTTAATCATTACTGCGATTGATATACATCCCCTTCCTGTTGAATTGCATTTTGCTTGGAACAGTTTCCATTTTGAGTAATCGGCTATCTCATATTGAGTGGCAGAATATCACTAATGGTGATTTGTGTCGGTTTGTCTTAGACAAACAGAGGCAAGTGTTACCTTGCATCGGGGACATATACAACCAGTATTTATAGGCTATGCTGCCATCTAGTGTTCAAGTTCCGAGTCACCCCTTCGGCACTTAGTGTTTTCACCGAAATATCAGGGGGATGTTATTCTACTCCATGCCGGAGGAGTGTTTCGTGATCTTGATGCGGCAGCACTGTTTCGAACCCTGGTCCAATGGATCCAAAGAAAAGTTGACCGGTCGCTTTTTGCAATGTTCTAACCAACTAAGCTGAAATGATGTCTCGCCTGGCTAGTTAAGTAAGGTGTTTTGACTTCTGGCGCTGTTATAGAAGAGAACCGCCGCATTCTTTTATAGATGTAAAGAATGCGTAATTGATTACATTAAGAGTATGATTTAGTTATTTATTCAAAAATTTAATCACACACCCGTATATATATATATATATACACACACAATTAAAAAGCTTAAAGGCTTAATCGTTTAAGATACAGATTATGATGAATTCACTAAAAAATTGTTTACGAGTCTAATAGAGCAGCGAAAAACAAAACAAGAATTTGAAGAAAATATGCGCCTTGAAGCCCTTGCTATTGAAGAGAAACAACGTAAAGATCAACATGAAATTGAGCTAGAGCGATTAAAATTAGAAAATCAACTCAAATTATACACAATGGTTGACGAAACCGACAATTCAAAATTACTAGGCTAGGAAATATCCAAATTTCTCCATAAATATGAAGTTAAAGAAAATATTAGCTTATATTTAATTTCATTCGAACGTCAAAGGCAACGTTTAACTGTTCCAAACGAACATTAGGTAGTCATATCTGTAAGGATTCTTACCTTACGAAATTTCTCACATCGTCGCACATGAACCAGAGGAGATAGCAAACAACTACGATCCCGTAAAAGAACTGCTGATAAAAAATATTTAAATCAACGCCAGAAAAGCTCCGCCATTTATTCACAACGCATCAAAAGCCGCACCTGGACCGATTTTTATCACGAAATTACGACAAATTTCGACGCGTGGACGTCAGGGTCAAAAATCGAATCCTTTGAAGAATTAAGAAAACTAATCATCTCAGATCAAATAAAATGTTGAGCTCCTACCGACTTCAAACAACGTTTTCTAGACGAATGGATAACGATAAGTTCGCCAGCCGAATTAGCAGAAAAATTTGAAGAGTATGAGGACATCAAGAGAACACTAAATCAAAAGCCAGTCAATATGTATTTTAGGGACAAACAAGAATTCAGACCATCAAAAAAATTTCGACATTTTGAATCGCCACGAAAATTCGAGCAGGACAGATCAAGTAGGGAAGTTGCAGCGACCACAAGTTACAATCGACATCACGAAGCTCAATCCCCCATTCACGGAAGTTATGAAGGAAATCATGGAAGCTCAAATCGCGACGGATCCAAAATCGAATTCATGGAAGAGAAAGATATTCAAGTTCAAATGTTTCTAATCACGCTCAAACGAATTACTTCAGGTTTAGAAGATTCAACGGTTCAGCAAAAGAACCAAATACAAGCCAGCCGAAGAGAACAATGAATTTCACGAGAGAAACAAGCAAGCCTACGGCAACATATGCCACTATCAATCAAGTCTATGCAATAAGGAAATAGTTTGAAAACAAGAAAATTACTGCACTTATCGACACCGGAAGTACTGTCAGTCTACTACGAGAAAATACCAGCAGAATAATCATCGATCCAACGAAGCTAGTGAAGAACAAAATTCTCTTAACCGGCATAGGTGAAGCTCAAGTCACTACGATAGGATCTTTCAAACAAGAATTTAAGATAAAAGGAGAAAACTATACACTAACTTGGTATGTGGTACCTACAACAAAACTTAAATTCGAAGCAGTCATAGGTTCAGATATTATAGAACGAGTATCAATCAAGTTCACAAAGAATGGTGTAGAATTTTCCAAATATGAAAACGAAACATTCTTAATGCAAATATTGGCGGAAAACGTTGAAAAGGTAGAACTGAATCACATAGGAGACCCAGAAATTAAAAAAGAACTTACGAAAATGATAGAAAGCTACAAGCCTAAAAAGACTGCAAGCACCATCGTCCCATGCGAATTATTTTGAAGGATGATAAACCAGTTGGTATATCACCACGTCGATTAGCATTTATGGAAAGAGAAGAAGCAAATAAATGGATAGAAGAATGGCTCAAAGAAGGCATCATACACCCAAACTCATCAGAATACTCCAGTCCGGTCGTCATGGTCAAAAAGAAAGATAGAACTTCAAGAATGTCCGTTGGTTACCGAAAACTCAACCAGAAGCTAGTGAAAGATAAATTTCCTTTACCTCTCATCGACGATATTTCAGGTAGGTTACAAGAAGCTGAAGTACTCGGTGTTAGATTTACGAAACTTTTTTCTTTCTTTTTTTCACGTCAACATTGATGTAGATTGCCGAAAATTCAAGTCTTTATAGTTCCAGTTGGACAGTTCGCATTCAACAAAGTTCCTTTTGGGTTAATCACGAGCCTAGGAGTTTTTCAAAGATTTCTCACAAGCATTTTCAGAGACCTTACACGTAAAATTATTTTAGTAAGCTATATGGATGACTTTATTGTTCCAGCAAAAGATGAAATGGAAGGACTCCAAAAACTTAAAATTGTATTCGAAATTGCAAACAAATATGGCCAGTAGGTAAAATTCAAGAAGTGTCAGTTCCTAAATCATAAAAATGGAATCATCAAGACCTCAGTCGCAAAGACATTAACAGTTGCAAAGTTTCCTGAACCAACGACCGTAAAGAAAGTACAAAGTTTTCTAGGATTAACAGGATATTTCCGAAAATACATCAAAGATTACTCGAAAATTGCGAAACGTTTAGCGATTTCGCAAGGAAAGAAAATCCATTTGTTTTTGGAACACAACAGAAAGGAGCATTCGGAAAGTGAAAGAAAGTATTGCCTGAAGACCCAGTCTAACGCATTTACGAATATAGAAGAACAGAATTACAAAGAAAAGATCCCAAGAAGAACATAGAAGAAATGGAATCCGAATTTTTTTTTTTTTTTTTTTCATTTCTTACCAGAAGAGAGAGAAAAAAAAAAGGATCTGCAATTGTGAAAAACGCCCCAGAATACAAAAAGGACGATCCGATAAAAACCTTTTTCTATTTAACACCATTTAAATATCAAATGTAGATAGATATTATTTGGTGAAGCTCATTTGATTTAATTTTATGCTATGTTATTTTCTTTTTATTTATTCGATATTATCTTGTGTTATTTACATTTAATATATTTGCTTAATTACATTTTATATTGCTTTTCATCAAAATTTTTTATCATTCCTATATGATAATGTATTTCAAAAATTGATTACATATTTTGCTCCATGTAGAATATTGAAAAGTTCCAAAATTTATTTTTTCCCCTTCTGTTTTGTGTTACTTACTAGTTTGGAATAGTATGAAAAATAATTAGTGAAGATTTGCAAATTCCAGTATAGCTAGAGACCAGCTCTATTTGGAGGGTTCTCTGTAGGATTTTCCAGATAATTATCAATTTATCGAGTGATGATATTGTTTCAATGATATTGTAAAACTAGTTCCTCGACAGCTCGATAGATGGCACCACGAAAGATCACAAAATGGAAGCTTTCCCAGTATTAATATTTTCAAAGTATTCACAATATTAAAGAGATCAATTGAAAAAAAAAAAAAAATAGAACTTAAGACTAATTTTAAATATTTACATTTATTTTAAAATTTAGTTTTTATTTTATATTTTTATCATTAGCAAACATTTATCTCAACTCTTGGAGAGAAAAAAACCATACATATTTACAGTATAACCACAGAGTTGAATAAACAGTTATCTTCCATTTTAATAAATCCAAAAAAGTGAAATTGATTAAATTTGATTTATTTTTATCACAAATTAGTGAATGTGTATTTTCTTTTGGGGTGGTGGAGAACTTTTCTTGTCACATTACATAAATATCCAGCATGTTTATTGATATAGCAAATAAGTAGTTTTAAATATATCATATTTTAATTTAACCAATATGAATAAACATTTGTAGATGTATACTCAATTTTGAAGTTAACTGTACAATTAAGATAGCATAAAAAAAATCCAGAATTGAATTATTAGTACTTAAACGTTTAAAGAAATTAATACATATTTCAGAATTAAGGCAATCTATCCTATGGTGGAATACTTTCTCTGTAATTGGTGACTGCCTTGAGAATAACTACCCTGCTCAACTGATAATTAATGGTCATGGGGTGCCATTCTAACCTGTGCTTTTTATAAGAGAACAGGTACTCTACTTCATTGGCATATTTCATAAATATTTGAAATATACTTCAATAAATATTTGAAAATCTACTGATTATTTCACTTCATAACATATTTAATAAGTACCACAAAGGATCATATATCAGTAACTACTTAACAAAATTACATACTTTTTATGTCAGGGTAGCCAGGTGATAATGGCTGCAAGTTCATGATTGACACTTTTCTCAAGTTGGGGGGCGAGTCCTGATGACATAAAAAACTGTAACAGGAACAATGCATATTAAATTTTTCGAGTCTCAACGTCCTCTAATTGAGATAGTGTGGAAGTTTGGAGTGTCGGGGATCAGTTCAAGTATCGTCCTCTTCACTTAACCAGAGTTCAAATATACAAGGTCCATCACCAATAGCCCTCATATAATGTTAATAATCAGTTAATCAATTTAATATCAGAGGAATTTCTAAACTAAACAAATAAATATCACTAAAAGTTTCAAAAATAATTCCATAAGCATTAAAACTTTTTTTTCGGTATATTGTCATTTTTTACAATTAATAAAAATTCATTTTTTCATTCAATAAAAAGCTACAATAAAACATGTAATAATGAATAAGCATATCAGCTTGATTTAATACAACATGCATATATAATTCATAATTTAAACAAATAAATCATTATTAATCAAACATGCATATATAATTCATAATTTAAACAAATAAATCTAACATTTATTCAATTTCATAGGATATAGTGATTACAACAATAAAAATTATTGAGCATGTGGCAGTTTAAGATAAAGAAAAATCTCTGAAAATAACAAAAAAAGTACATATTTCATTGTATATCTACATAATTCAATGTTTCTTTCTGTATTGGGATAATATTCTTCAAAATACAGGGTTATTAAAAATGATTCATCCAATTTCATATTTTATAAAAAACAAATGACACAGAATAAGCAATACATTAATACGAAGGAAACAGAGAAAGTTTCATATAATGGACAATAGATGGCCCTTGTGTGTGTTCTCCGTGAAAGCTCATTTAGAAGTATCTCCCATTTAGATTAGCCACAATGGACCAGATGAGTTGATGTTTCTCAGCAGGCCACCAAAGTCACCTGATGTGGCCCCATGCAATTTCTTCCTTTGGGGATTTGTAAAAGAGAGAGTATATGTCATTAATGACAAATTTATGTGAACTTAAATCACAAATTTCTGCTGTTGTACAATCAATCACCACAGACGTTTTATATGTTTGGCAGGAATTTACATATAGAATCAAACTTATATGTAAAGTTATATTGAATACTTGTAAAAATTGTTTTTCTATAACTTCCCCTTTGCATTCATGTATTCTTTACCATTCTGTGTCCAATATTTATGAAAATATGGAATTTTGAAATTGGATAAATTTTGAATAACCCTGTATATTGAAAAATTCAAAAAAATCATAAATAAATAAAATCTTGGTGGATATAGTTTTAAAATGTCTACAAAAATTGTGATTAAAATAAGTAAAACCATAATATAGAGATAAATATTCTTGAAATCTTTCTATTGTAAACTCTTTTAGAAATTAAACATAAGATTCTATACAAAAAAAAAAAAAAAAAAAATGTGTCATGTCTCTACTCTATTATACAGACATGAGGTAATACATGATTCAAATAAAATTCTGATTTATTCCATGATGAAAAAATATTTATTCCATGAATGCTATACTCATCAATACAAAAATATCCATGATTAAAGCATTTTTCTTCAATTTGTTGATGGAGTAAGTATTCTTTTTGATGAATCAGTAAATGACTTTTAAGCCAAAACATAGAGGGAAAAAAAATTCTTCCAAATTTAAGAAACATACATCTTTTCTTTCATATGAATTCACAAATGTGTTTTAAATCACTTATTATGAGAAAAACCTAGCTACAAATTTCACAAACATAAAGCTTTGGTAAGAATATTCGGCTGTTTTTCTTAAATAACTAACATGAGAGAGTCTTTTCAAATTTTACAAACATAATGTTCTTCCTAGGTATGATTATGCAAATGTATTTTTAAATCACTATTAGAAAAAGATTTCAAGTAAATTTCTCAAACACAAGATTTCTCCTTGGTATGAATACGAAAATGTCTTTTTAAATTGAAACTATTTAGGAAAGCCTTTTTACAAATTTCACAAATATAAGGTTTTTCCTCAGTATGAATAAGCAAGTGTTTTTTTAAGCTGCCATTATCAGAAAATGATTTCCAACATATTTCACAAACATAAAGCTTTTCCTTTGCATGAATACATGAATGAACTTTTAAGCTAGTACTTCGAGAAAAAGATTTATTGCAAATTTCGCAAACAAATGGTTTTTCTTTAGTGTGAACATGCAGATGATTTTTTAAATGACTATGTTGAGAGAATGCTTTATAGCAAATATCACAAACATATGGTTTTTCCTGGGTATGAGTACGCAAATGAGATTTTAAGATCCCACAATGAGAGAATGCTTTATTGCAAATTTCACAAACATATGGCTTTTCTTTCGTATGAACACGCAAATGTCTTTTTAGCTTAGTATTCTCACAGAAAGATTTATTGCAAATGTCACAAACATATGGCTTTTGTTTTGAATGAGTATACAAATGAATTTTTAAAGAATAATTTTGAGAGAAAGATTTATTGCATACTTCACAAACATAAGGCTTTTCTTGCATATGGATACGCAAATGCTTTTTTAAGTAATCACTACAAGAGAAAACACTTTTGCATATTTCACAAACATACGACTTTACCTTTGTATGAATACGCATATGTCTATTTAGCCTAGAATTCTGACCAAAAGATTGATTACAAATTTCACAAATATAGGGCTTTTGTTTTGAATGAGTATCCAAATGAACTTTCAAACTACACCTTTGAGAGAAACTTTCATAACAAATATCACAAACATATGGGGCTTTCTCTCTACCAACAGACAAACGACTTTCTAAACTATCACTACAAAAGAAAGCCTTATTGCAAATTTCATAAATATATGGAGGGTTTTTACTATGAACACGCATGTGCATCTTTAAATGAAATCTATGAGAGAAACATTTTTTGCAAAATTCACAATAATAAGGTTTTTCCTTAGTATGAATACACAAATGTATTTTTAAATCATCACTGCAATAAAAAGATTTAGAGCATATTTCACAAATATAAGGTTTCTTTAGGGTGTGTCTATGAAAATGTAAATTTAAAGCACAGCGGTGAGAAAAAGCCTTGTTGCATACATGGCATGAATAGGGCTTCTCATTTGTATGAATGCGTAAATGGCTCTTGAAATGAGCCTTTTGAAAAAATAATTTGTGACAAATAGTACAAGAATATGATTTCTCCTGCATGTGAACATATTGATGTTGTCTTAAACTATTCTTCCAGAAAAATGATTTGTGGCAAACACAACAAGTATGATTTTTTTCTTTTATATCATTCCTTAAATGCTTCTCTATGAGTTGCTTGGAAGAAAATACCTTTAGGCAACATTTGCAATAATAGCTTTTCTCTGTAATGTGATTCATTGAGTATGACTTTAACAGTGGTGTCTGAATGGTTTTAACATCTAACGAAGATGGTCAATAATGTAGTCAAGCCCCGTTTTACAATCATTACACTAAGAAGAGCTGATGAACATTAAGAGAAGCTAATGCTTTTAATCTGTCGAAGGCTCGAAGTTGTAACGCAAAAGTTACAAGAGTCAAGTGGCAGCTCAGGTGTTGTTCTCATCAGTCAAATGCAGTTCAAAATTACAAGATGCACTGTCAGTAGCAGAATATACAATCAATCATTCAAATTTTTGACTATTATAACGAGGATCTATTCTAATCATCCACTGAGAGACAGGGCATTATACCTGCAAAAACAATTTAAATGACATTAATATAATCTTTATTCTTAATATAGTTTTGTAACACATGTTACAATACAAAAGTGATATGGAATATGTACACACAGAATTTTAAGGATTAATAAGAGAAGCAAATTAACAAATTAGTAAACCTTTAAAATACAGATTACTTATTATGGGGGAAATTATTTGAACACAATTTAAAAGAAAAAAAAATTAATAACCATTTTTAGAATAATATTAATAATTATTTCAAAATAATTAATATAATTTCTTTTCAAAATAATAAATACATTTATGTATAAAATAGTGCATGTATTTAATAGGTACAAATTAAGGCCTGAAATGAAACATGGGTACATGATTCTAAGTTCATCTAGATAATTTCTCATAGATGAAAAAATATAGCCATTATTTTGGTATGTGAACAATGTAAACTATCAATTAATAATTAACTTAAATTTACACAATACATTTTTAAAAATATAAAAGATTTAATATTTTAATATATTGATAATATTTAATAGAAATAAGGCATATTAAAAATAAAAGGAAAGAAAATTAAGGAATGTGCTGAAAAATAAAAACATTAAATCGAATAATTGAATTCGAGTCCCATCCAATTATTTCAACCTAGAGATTTATAGCTTTTATATTCAAAAATAGCTGCAATTTCACTGTAGAAATGAAAGAGAAGAAATACAGTATCTGCAGTTCACAGTTCAAATACATTCAGTTTATGTTAAGAATTTAAAAATTAAATATTAATAGAATGTGAATTAAAATATATAAATATTTTTCTTTCCCTCAGAATTTACAAATTAAAAGGATACATAAAAGTTGTCAGGTAGAGTTGCATGTGAAAAACAGAATGCTATATAAGAAAAAGAAAGAGTAGAAAAAAAATTAAGGTGTAGAGGAAAAAAGGAAATATTTCTGAGATATATATAATTGAGTCTGAAAAATAAGGAGTAATATTTTGTCACAAATTGAAGGTCAGGAAAGTCATAAGACATCCGTTAGGTTTGACAGCAAAAGTTTTATACAATATATTTCTAATTGTTTTCTTTAACTGTGGGTACTCAATGCAATGAGTATGCACAATAATCATTTACATATATATTGCTTATTTACTTTCTCTAAATTTAAATGTACCATTTTTGCCAAAAGAATATATATATATAAAGTTCAATTCACAACTAATTTGATAAAGATTAGTTTCTTTACAGTTATTTCATATTAGATAATTCATATCATAAACATTTTCTTAAAATAAAAGATAACATTTAAATTTTGATCTTCTAGTTGAATTTAAAGGGGTATCATATAGCTTTAATTGTTAACAAAGAAATAACCGAGATATCTTAATTCAATTTACTCCACATATTAATTGATTCTTACATAAATCAACTATGAACAGCTATTAGCATTGATATGGTTGATTTCAAGAAGTCATAGATTGAAATAACCCTTCAATCTACTGAGACAAAAGATAGCGGCTCGAAGTGTGATGATTTTTTTTTATTTAAAAGGTTATAATGCCTGAATAATACAATAACGTAATTGATGGCTGTTTACAAATGTCTTTTTGAATAACAATTTCAAAATAATACTTTATAGCAAAATATTAATTATATACCATTACTACACATTATTTACATATATTTATATTATATATACACAAATATTAATTATTTATATATGTTCAGTATATTATAAATTACACTATATATACTACACATAATTCTATATATAAATCTCACGAAGATCATACAACTTTTATTTACAATTAAATATATTATTTACATTGTAAATAATTCTATGTATAGTAAAATCTTAATAATTATTCCTGTGATTTATTAAAATCATAAAATTCCTTTTTAATAACAATAAATTTGTGTTATAATGTGTTTTAATTATAATTCCAATATTACAATTTGTTTGATTCGAGTATTAATTGTTTGGTTTCATGGGACATGTTTCTAGCAACAAAGGCTATTATCCCTATGCTTCTGGCATTTAGCCGACTTTTGAGGCATATAATATGTAATGAGAGTCAGGCGACATAATTTAAAAATCGCAGTGATCACCAACTGGCACCCGGATACTTCATTTTAACCCAAACTGATTAGATGTATACACAGAATAGCAAGACTTTATTTTTCTTTCTTTTTTTTGTATGATTTGTAAAATATTTCTCTAAGTTCACCACTTTTCCAGCCTAGTATAATTTCTACCATATTCGTTCTTAATGTACATTATTTTCACTACAGACATTAAATTTTAATAATAAAACATCTTCGATTCAAGAACCCTAACACTGATTTCGCACATGTTAGACTTACCAGCTTCACCCAATTGCATCTAAAAATGACTTTATTATTCCTCATGACAGCATTCGCAAAAAAAAAAAAAAAAAAGTTTCGATTTTAACGCTTTGAACAATTTTCATCAAACATCATGATTGATTGATTGATTACTTTGTATGTAGTGAATATAAAGCAGCTAAAGATATTAATCTTTCTTTCAAAATGATTTTACATTTCATGACATGAAAACATTTTAAATCAATTAATATCAAAGTAATTCCTTGTTAAAAAAAAAAAAAACCGGGAAGTCTTTACTTTACATGGTTGAAGTTTTCCCCCCGCCAAATCCTCATTTGATCGCTAAGACGTTGCCCTTGAGAAGAACCAGTTTGAAGCAACCATGAGCAAGATAATAAGATTTCTCAGTGTAGTAATACACTTGTTGCGTCATGATCAAACTCCATGAGAGGTAAGTTTCTCTGTTGGAGAGTGGCAACAGATGGAAGAGAGGAAAAAGCTGTAATGGTTGTGTTTTGGAAAAGATGATGGCGAAAAAGTGTTTAATGTTTGTGCTGTTTTGATTTAAATATATGTTTTTGATTTTTCCTACAATGTTGTCATCTATAAACAAAACTGCCTACATTCATTTTCACAGTAAATCCTAATAGGAACTACATTTCTGGCGCCCCCGGGTGGGCTGGTTTTGTTTTGGAGTTTGATAACGGTAAGAAAATTGAATTTCCATTTTGAAGTTATTGATATAATTTGATATTGAACATAGACATTTATCATTGAATGTATGAACTAAGATAGTAAATATGGAAATTATTAAACGAAATAAAACAGCACAGCGTACTTCATTTACGAAATCATACACTAAGCTAGAGAATGTGTTGATTAGTAAAAATCCTGACGCAGAAGCATTGAAACGTGTTTACATTTGTTTAAGCAAAAAACGGACTCATTAGAGTTGACACATAATAATTATTTAGATGCTTTAACAGATGAAACTGAATTTAATATTGTCGAAGAATATAGAGAAAAGGCTTTGAGAATCGAACTAAAGTCTAAACGATTATTAAAGAATATTAGAAGCAAACAAAACAATAAAGAAAGTAGCAATTCTAACAATAATTCTCATTTGATTGTGTGCGAAAATCCGTATAAAACGATTTCCCCGCGACTTCCTGAAGTTGAACTGTATAAATTTGGTGGTGAATTACGAGATTGGTTAACCTTCTGGAATCAGTTTAAAAACATACACGAAAATAAAAATTTAACTGATTGTGATAAATTTCATTACTTAATTCAGTCGACAAAAATTAAGTCAGAAGCTAGAGAGCTTGTTGAATCTTTTCCTATAACGAATGAAAACTACCCTATGGCGATAGAAAGTTTAACTGAAAGATATGGACGAAAAGAACTATTAATTGATTTTTATGTACGAGAATTGTTAAAACTTGTTTTAAAAAACGCAACTAAAAAGAAACAAGATTCTTTAAGCAGTTTGTATAATAAACTTTCTACTCAACTTCGGGCTCTAAGTAGTTTAGGTGTAACTACAGATCAGTGCGGCGTAATATTAAATCCTTTAGTCGAAAGTTCGTTACCGATACATATATTGCGATCCTTTGAAAGACAAAGAAAAAATATTGACTCCGAACAGAGTATATCAACACTGAATGCTATAGTTTCGTTTCTGAAGAGCGAAGTGCAATCAGAAGAAAAAAATAAAATTAAGTAGATCTGAAATACTTCCCTATGAACGTGATTGCAAGCACTTGGCAGAGAGCCAACTGCTCATCTGCTGCTGAATTATTCATTCAAGAATCAAACGATACATGTGCGTTTTGTTTCAAGGTTCATGCAAATCGTTTTTGTAAAAGAGCTTTTTTCATTCCACTATAGGAAAAGATCGCAATAATAAAAAAGAACAGATTGTGCCGTGTCTGCTTGGCTAAGGGTCATCTTGCTTCTAGATGTCGATCTCAAATAACGTTTCAATTGTGTTCTAAAAGACATTTAAAGTTCATGTGCCCAAACATTGTATGTAATAAATCTGATTCACCCAAACAAGAGGTAAATGATAAAAATATTAATGAAAAAACAGTTGATTCTTTACATTCTCGGGCAACGAAGGAAGTTATATTACAAACTCTTGTTGTGAATGTACATGGCATCAAGAAAGAGCGTAAAGCGAGAGCTATTATCGATACGGGATCGCAAAAATCGTATATATATTGAAATCTACTGCTGAAGATTTAGGTTTTAATTTGCAGAGGGAAGAGGAATTTCGCCATTCCTTATTTGGCGGAACGAAAACAAGGATGTATAAGCACAAGTGTTATAAAATTTACTTGAGTAATCTTGATGGTAACTATATTTGTAAATTAGATGCTTTAGATCATGATGTCATTTGTAATGATATTTCTAGTGTAAAAAATGGTTCTTGAATACATTAATTGAAAACTAAAAATATATATTTTTAACCGATATTCAAGAAAACACAGGGCCCATTGAGATACTTTTGGGTGCAGACGTTGCCGGTAAGTTAATTACTGGTCGACGAGAAGAGTTAGAGACAGGCTTAGTAGCATTAGAAACCAAGTTAGGTTGGACTTTGATGGGCAAAGTACCCCGATATACCGACGAAAAAGATGCAAGTATGAATATCGTAACCATGTTATCTCAAGCAGATATTCCTGTTTCTTCACTGTGGGATCTGGAACTACTTGGTATATGGGATCCTTTTGAGCAAAATTCAAGAGAGGAAACTGAAAAGGTTGTCATGTTTCACTTTCAAGAAACAATTCGGCAAAAGAGAGATGGGAGATACGAGATCCATATGCCTTGCAAAGTGGATCGTGCGTTTCTAACAGACAATTATGAGTTGTGCTTGAAAAGACTTGAATCTACTACCAGGAAGTTGGAAAAAATTGGTTTTAGAGAAAAGTATCATGAAGTCTTTAGAGAATGGTAAGAAGGAGTTATTGAGGAAGTTCCTGGAACTGAGTTACTTGTTGGTACTCATTACCTTCCACACCGACCCGTCATCAAAGAAACATCCACAACCAAGATAAGACCGGTGTTTGATGCCTCTGCTAAGATCCACAACCATCCATCATTAAATGACTGTTTAGAGACTGGAAATAATTTAATTGAAACAATTCCTACTATTTTGGTGAAATTTAGACTGAAACCAATTGGTGTAATTTCAGATATCAGAAAGGCTTTTTTACAAATATCCTTACATGAGAAAGATCGAGACTTCGTACGATTTCTTTGGTATGACAATGAGGGCAATATGCGAACTGTCCGGCATGCTCGAGTTGTTTTTGGCATCACCAGCAGTCCTTTTCTGTTAATGGCAGTTATTAGTCATCATTTATCAAAAGAATCAATTAAAGAACGTTACCCTGAAGAATTTCTTAAAAAATTAATAGATAGTTCTTATGTCGATAATTGCGTAACTAGTGTACAAAATAATGCCGAACTAGAAACATTCATCGAATCTGCAACTAATGTAATGAAAGAAGGAATGTTTGATCTCAGAGGCTGGGAAAGTTCTGCCGTTCCTGCATCTTCACAAAATGCAACGTCACCAGTATTAGGATTGATTTGGGACAGAAATTTAGATACCTTAGAAATAGGCTCAGAATCTTTGAAATTTGATGAAAAAGAAAAGATAACTAAAAGGAAAATACTTTCAATGGTTAGTCGAATATTTGATCCCATAGGTTTCTTGGCACCTGTTATGATTCAGCCTAAGGATTTGCTGCAATCCACTTGGAAAACCAAAGAATCATGGGATGATGAAGTGAACGATGAAATAAAGAAGAAATTTTTAAAATGGGGCAAGCAACTGAAATATTTCAAAAATATTAAAATTCCAAGATGGTTAGGTGTGATGGAGGAATTCAACTTAAGTATCCATACTTTTGTCGATGCCAGTAAGACAGCTTATGCGGCATGCATTTTCTTAAGAAGTGAATCCAGTAGGGGCTCGGTCACTGTCCAATTACTTCAAGCCAGATCACGAATAGCTCCAATGAAGACCATTACAATTCCACGTCTCGAATTAATGGCCGCTGTCATTGGCGCTAGGCTTTTTAATTCTATGAAGCAAGCCCTGAAACTTCCATACATGAAGACTTACTTTTGGACAGATTCTTCCACAGTTCTTATGTGGATAACTCGTCGAGAACAGTGGTCGGTATTCGTTACCAACAGAATAAGTGAGATTAGAAAATTGACATCTTCGGAAGATTGGCTCCATATTTCAACTGACCAGAATCTAGCAGATATTTTATCAAGAGGTTGTGGACCCAAACAACTTCAAAAATACAAGTGGTGGCAAGGACCAGCCTGGTTACAGAATCCGAAAGAACAGTGGCCAAAGTCAGCTGTAAATACTGACGAAAAAGAAGTAGAAATAGAGAAACGAAAATCAGTCATCTCTGCTAATAACACAGAGCTAGAGTCAATTTCATTACAGTTAGCCAGAAGATTTTCTAGATTTTCAAAGATGATTAGGGTTATGGCTTGGGTACTGCGTTTTCAACCAAAGGCCAAAGACTTCAGAAAATATACAGAACTTACAAATGAGGAATTGTTAAATGCACAAAAGATTATTTTTCGTGTAGTACAAAAAGAATGTTACTCTAATGAAGAAACAAGAAAAAATGTGAGAGGTCTTCAAGTATTTGAAGATGAAGAAGGAATTTTACGATTGAAATCTATATTGATAAATGAAGAAGAATCGAAATATTTTATTTCTCCAATAATTCTACCATCAAAACACCTTGCAGTAAGAAGATTTATAGCCCAAGAACATGTTTCTAACAAACATGCTTGGGACATTAACTCTTCTGACTATTTTGCGTGAAAGATTTTGGATAGTGAAAGGGAAAAGGACTATCCGGAGTGTTATCAAAGAATGATTAACATGTAAAAGGCAAAGAGTGAAACATCTTGAAGTACCTTTTCCGCCTCTTCCAAAAGATCGAACAGAGTTAGCAGCAGTTTTTTAAGTATCGGGAGTAGACTTAGCTGGACCTCTGTTGACTAAATCTAAACAAAAGGTGTGGATAGTACTTTTTACTTGTGCCGTATTTAGAGCTTTCCATCTAGAACTAATACCTTCCCTTAGTACAAATGACTTCATCCAAGCTATGCGAAGGTTTATTGCCAGAAGAGGACGAATTTCTGTGATGTACTCAGACAATGGTACTAATTTTACAGGACTAAACAAAGCTTTGAAACAATTAGATTGGACTACACATGAAAGTGAATTTAGAGTCAAGGAAATTCGTTGGAAGTTTAATCCCCCCTCCTCTCCATGGTGGGGAGGTTTCTGGGAACGCTTGATTGGAATTTTGAAAGATCTTTTAAGAAAAAATCTTGGGCGCTCCTGTTTGTCTCTCGAGGAATTGCAGACCCTCGTCTGTGAGTGCGAATCTGTCATGAATAGCAGGCCACTAACTTACATATCTGAGGAACAAGAGCTGAAAACTTTGACCCCATCTATGTTTCTTCAGGATATTCCATTGAATAATGTTTCCGATTTGGATCAAATTGAAAAGACTAATATTGTTTTGAGATGGAGATATATTCAGAAGGTTCGTGAAAATCTAAAACAAAGGTTTAAAAGGGAGTACCTGGGTTTCCTTCGTTCATCAGTTATTCTTACACTTTACATAAAACCATGAGACGAAGGTTCAAACGAAATAAGGTGATAGTGGGAGGAATAGATGAACAGTTTTAAGCAGATCTACAAGATTTGCAATCTCTAAGTCAGTATAACGATGGTTATAAATATCTTTTAATATGTATAGATGTATTTTCAAAATATGCATGGGCCCTTAAGAGATAAAACGGGTCATAGTGTACTAAAAGGTTTCGAAACTTTTTTTAGAGAACGAAAACCCTTATCGTTGCAAACGGACAAAGGAACAGAATTCAAAAATAAAACTGTACAAAACTATTTTAAGAAAATGAACGTTCATTTTTTTACAACTAATAATGAAACGAAAGCCAGCATTGTTGAACGTTTTCATAGAACATTGATGTCTAAAATGATGAAATATTTCACAGAGTATAATACTTAGATGTAATACAGAAACTTATATCTAGTTATAATCAGACGTGGCATTGAAGCATTAAGATGGAGCCTTTGAATGTAAACATGGATAATCAAGCCAAAGTATGGCAAAACCTGTATGGGGAGTAAGCCTTATCCACTACTTTGTAAGACTCCTTTATTCGTCATCGTGTAAGACGTATACTCAATTGGACGGCTGCCCAATTGGAATGTTAATTGCTCAGATTGGCGATTTTGGCACGTTTCGATAGTCTTCATCCCCGTAAAGTAAAGATTCCCCGAATTACTTGGCAGTGAGTTGTCTCCTTGGAATGGTTTGCTCGTTTTTGCATCAAACTGGTTATTCTAAAGGACAACGCCTTGATGATCAATCTTTTCTAGAAATCATGATTTGGTGGGTAAGAATCTTCAACGCCCTAAAGTAAAGACATCCCATGATGTAACAGAAACTATGTTAAATAAAGACGTGTTTTTAAAGGATAAGGACTTTTTATAATATCATAAATATCAATAAAAGTATATATATAATAAACTTTTGTTAATTTTAAGTCATAATTTATAATTCATTCACTGTTTTTACTTAACAAAAATCAAAAATGTTTCATCTAACGAAAGAAACTCATGAATACATAAATTTTAAGTAACTGAAAAAAAAAATAGAATTCAGCTTTATATAATATATGTGTTGGCTCCTGCTCCGTGTTCAGGGAGTATTGACTTTAACGGTTGGTGCATAAACCATCTTACTATATGCTGGACTTAGTGTTTTTTTTATTCTTTATCAATTGGTCTTTGGTAAATTAACCCAATCTTTTTTGTTATTTCTTCAATTTTGACGGAGACTCAAGCTGAGTCATTTCACTTTTAAAATCACGGATATAGATGACCAAGGGAAGATAACAAATAGAAACATGATGGATGCAGGAGAAAATAAATATTTTAAAAATCTTAAAAGTGACAAGAAACTTATATTAAGAAATGGGGACAGGAAATATTCTAACATTTCAATAATTTTAGGAAATAAACAACAAGGATCTCCCATACCCAAATCAAACCTGAAGCTTTTACACGCTGAATTAAAATGAAAAATTTCTAGACATGCTAATATTAACAACATGTCATTCCTACGCAGCGGAAAAATAAAATTTAACACCACAGATCCTGTATGCGCAACCAAAATTCTTTGATTGGAAGAACTCTTGAAAATATCGGTTAAAGCCAGCCTTGTATGGGAAGGATTCACATCCCGATTTCTCCTGCACTATATACCGGCAGACATACCTATGGCAGATTTGAAATCTAAACTACAACTGAGTAACAATATCGAAATTGTTGAAATACGACGTTTTATCAAATACGACAGTAATCAAGAAGTT
The DNA here is from genome assembly GCA_019974015.1 of Nephila pilipes. Taxonomy (NCBI): domain Eukaryota; kingdom Metazoa; phylum Arthropoda; class Arachnida; order Araneae; family Nephilidae; genus Nephila; species Nephila pilipes. The sequence continues at coordinate 115,707 of BMAW01070531.1, read as the reverse complement.
TCAACTATTTTAATTACTATTCTTGGTACAAGTCTACCGGACAGTATTAAACTTTGGTTTATCAATCACCGCATTCAAAACTTCATAGATAAACCCCGTCAGTGTAATAAATGTTTTAGTTTCTTTCATCCCTCCAGATTTTGCTACAAACCCGCAATTTGTATTGTGGACTGTCATATACGAATCAGTGTACCAATGATATAAATTGTATTAACTGTAAACAGGATCACCTTGCCAATTTACCTCTTTGCCCCTTATATATTAAAGAAAAACAAATCTTAGAATTAAAATGTACTCAGCATCTACCTATGGGTGAGGCAAGACGAAAATACCGCAAAACTCATTCTGAAAATTATTTATCTGCATTGAAAACTACAGCACCTAATACTAAGATACAAGACCTTGAAAAAAAGTTGGAAAATATGGTAATAAATTTTAAAACAGCCCTCGAGAAACAGACCAAAACCATCCAAAAATGATGGAAACTATGTTTTCACAGCTCTGCAGTATTACGGAATTACAAAAAGGGCCTCCATCTGCTTCTAGGGGAAAAAAGCCCGATCAGCATTGCAAAAATTTTATGCTTCTGTTCCGGATGCATCCCTTCATAAAGAGGATACATCGAATAACATAGAAATGGGATAGCAAGTACATAGTCCTTAATCTTAATTTTAAAAAAAATTTGGTGGATAAATATCTCAGGTAATAAAATACTTTTTTTCCTACCCTCGAGGGGAGGTTTAGATTTTTTTCTTTACAACTAACTTTTCCTTACTTTTATGCTTTTTCTACAATGGAACTGTAGAAGTATACAGAACAAATGTATTTGGTTCCACATCCCTCCCTTTTTTCGGGCAGATATTTGGATTTTTCAAGAAACTTTTCTAAGACCTGACAATAGACTGCATATTCCAGGACAGATTATTTTCTAACAAGATCGACTTGACAGACCAGGAGGAGAACTGCTTATAGCAGTTCCAATGAATCTTTCCGTTCGTCATATCCCTATTCCATTACCACAATTGCCTAACATCGAAATTTTAACTGTCCATGTCACTATAAATAACTTTTCTTTCTAAATCATGAATTTATATGCATCTCGAGGACTTAATATATACTTAATAAAATCCTATTTAAAATCTTTAGCTGATATTTTTGGGGATTTTAACTTTCATCATCTAATGTAAGGTTCTAATCACGCATCGTAATACAGTAATGATTTTGGTGGAATGGCTAACCAACTCCAACTTTTTTCTTCTTAATACCAAAGATCCAATTCACAGAAGTATTGTAAGTGCTGCTGCCCTCATTGATCTTACCCTCTGCTCTGCTAACCTTTTTGGATGCACCAATGCTTATGTCTTAGACAACTCCTTCAATAGTGATCATTGCCCTATCATCACAGCAATCAGTGATGAAATATAAGCAATCAGTGGTGAGTATCAGCAATCAGTGATGAAATATAAACAATCAGTGATGAGTATCAGCAATCAGTGATGAAATATAAACAATCAGTGATGAAAACAAGTCGAATCTACTTTATACAACATACAGGAAAACAATATCAATCTCTCAGATACTGTTGCTGATATAATTTCAAATAATAATCGAGAAATTAAAATTTCTTATAAATATTTCCTGCCTTGGTTGAACTGGGCATGCAATAAGTTTTACGAACTCAAGAAATATTCCAAAATAAAGGCTATATATAATATCTCTCCTCATCTATAGATTCAATACAAAAAAAATTCCAGCAGATTCAGATTTCATATTAAAAAAGCCAACAAAATGTACTGGGATAAAATATGTAATAATGTTAGCAATCCAAGAATCTTTTTTTAATATATTGAAAAAGTTATCAACTCAAATGAATCATGAATCAAATACGAATGTTCTTCAAGTTCATTGTAGATTTATCGCTCATCCGCAAATCTAAACCAAAGTTTTTGCAGAATTTTTTCAATCCAATAATGTTCTCCACGAACCAATTCCTTTAGATTTTCTCACTAAAGATAATCTTCTTAATAAACCGTTCAACATCTCTGATCTAAGTAGATATATAAAAACTTCCAGAAACACTACCCCAGGTGCAGACCAGATCCCTGCTACTGTCCTAAAAAGTTTAAATCAGAGAGAAAAAACAGTTGTTCTCAAATATTTTCAACAATTATTTGATAACTCAAAAGTCCACAATCATGGAAACATGCCATCATTCATCCAATTTTCAAACCATTCAAAGATAAAACGAAAGTCTCATTTTACAGACCTATAGCTTTTTGACTTCGGTTATCTCGAAAAAGTTTGAAAAAATTCTATCCGGTCGCATAACTCACTATCTGACAATTAATCAAAAACTTCATCCTCAACATTATGGTTCTGTTCCTTTTAAGGACAATAGAACTGCAACTTATTTTATTCATAAAGTGATAGTTGATGCAAAATTAGGAAAGAAATATTTCGTAGGAATTAGTGTTGATGTAAAAATTGCTTATGATTCTGTATATATAGATGACCTCCTTTACAAATGTCTTCAAATAGGTATAACGGGGCAAACAGCTCATTGGATTCATGAATTTCTCTCAAATAGGTCCTTTCAAATTCGATGGAGGAACGTTCTTTCTACAGAAAAAATTCTTCTTACGGGTCTCCCCCAGGCCAGTGTTTTATCCCTAATTTTATTTACCATCTACATGTATGATTTTTTTGAAACACTGGAATCTGGAGTGAAATGCTCTTTATACTGATGATAATTTTATTTACTGTTCCGATCAATCACTTGATATCATATGTCGCAAACTACAAAATATCATGGAAAGAATTAATCAGTGGTGTCAGTATTGGAAATTAAATTTAAGTCCTGACAAAAGTACTATAGCAGAACTTTCAAACAAAAGAATTTCTACATTTCCTAATGTATTATTGGCTGATTACCCTCTCTCATGGCAAATCTAAATCAAATATTTAGGAGTATATTTTTCCAAATAGAAACAAAATACAAATATCATGAATCAAATGAAAAATAAAACTCTAAAAAAAGATTAATGCCCTTAAAGGTATGGCCTACAAACATCATAGTCCGTGAGCTGATAATCTTATTCAGTTAATCAACAATATCATCTGCAGTTCCTTTTTCTACTCTTGCCACATCATAAATAAATAGTCGGATCCTCAACTAAAACCTTTCAATATTATTCAAACCAAAGTTCTCAGAATCGCTCTAGATCTTCCTCAATAGACCCCAAATATCGTTCTTTTGAAATTGGCTGAACAAGAATTACTCTCCGAAAAAATTACACGGCTCGCACAAAAAGTTTTTATTGTTCAAATATCTAATGGGAAATATTCCCCTATGCATCTGAATAACCAGGGTTCAATAAATATAGCAATAATGGAAGATGACAAAAAATGTGTTGATCATATCCTTCGAAATTTGAATACCGATAGGAAAAAGATAATCTCAATCCCTAGTCTAATCCATTTCACTGATCTTCCATGTTCGATTTATACGAATGAATTCTGCTTTCAAAACAAAAACTACCAATCCCTTTAATTAACAGATCCTTTAATGAATTACTAGAACATAGATTATGGGAATTTTTCATAATTGCTACAGATGCATCTAAAAACCCTAACATGACTTCCATAGCAGGTGTAATACGAACTACTTCCTTTTCTTATAAAATAAACCCAATCAACTCCATCTTCACGGCTGAAGCGCTAGCAATTTGCCAAACTTTGGATGGACTAACAGAAATGCGTAATAATCTGCTTATTTTATCCGATAGTTATTCAGTTTTATCTGTATTACAAAACAACTTTTCTATCAAATCCCCTAAGGTGATTCATAGATTGGTCAATAAGATTCTTATTCTTTCTCATTACAATATGCAGTTGCTATTTCTTTGAATTCCGGGTCACTCAAAAATTTATTGGAATGAACAAGCTGACAAAATCGCAAGATCTGTAACGGAATCTGACGTAAATATCGACTGGAAAGCTTCAGAAGTCATCCATGCATACAATTACCATAACAGACTAGAAAAAAAAAAAAAAAAACTAACGGAAACTTTTAACGCAGGAAATATTTTGAAATTTTGGGGAACATACCTACTATCGATATTATTTCTAATTGGACGAAAAACAGAAAATTCTAGGAATCCGATGTCTCATCTACATGATAATTACCCATGGTCTTTTAAATAAATTCAATTTACAGGATAATGCTCTTCGTTCTACTTCTAGTAGGATCAATGATCTGGAACACATTCTTGAACTTCACCTTCAACGGTAATCTTGACCATTTTCGACCGGCAGATTTCGAAGGCAGCCGGCCTGGCCAATTTACCCGTGTTGTGAGCTAATTGCAATCTATTCCCATCGACTCTTATAAGGACTTTTTCATGCAAATTTTTTCTTGCATCTTCTAGTGATTTTCCGTAATATAACGTCTAGTGAATATTTAGACTGTTTTTTTTATCTTGAGCTTTCATATGCTAACCACCTTTGGTGGGTTAGCATGCTAGTGGGTGCTAAGCGCCTTTGAACACTGTGCGTTCTTAGGCCTATTTCTTAACTCATAAAAATTCGCTATTCCGGATTTATTCTTGTAGATTACCATGCCAAGCTTCCTATAACTCAAATCGACTGTTGCTGGACTACTGAAACCAGAGGAGGTAAGTGCCATTTTCGGTGATTCGATAATTACTCCTGAAGCCTGTAATGATTTTTCTCTAATCACATTTTAGGCACTCTTCATAAAATTCTCCCCTTCTTAAAAAATTTATTGATTCTGTTGAAAATGGTTCATGCATGGACTGCCCACCCAATGTTTTCGAAACTCTTAAAATACTAGCAAACGAAATAGAAAACACAACCTAAGATAATATTATGAATCATTTTAAAAATAAAAATCAAATTCTAAATATTACTCTGTCTCCAATATAGAACTCAAAATAAAACAGATAGAAAAATCACAACAGGAAGTTAACGAAAAATTTGAAACTCTACTTAAGAACCTAGCTTCTGAAACCGCTTCAAAATGCGCTGAAAAATTAAAATCAACTCCTACCATCATTACTGTAAATAAAGATAATGAATTTCACGAACTTAAAAGCAAAAGAAAATTAAACTCTTCCAAAAGAATAACTAATACGATCTCAAAAAAATTAAAAATACAGGAATTTAACCTTCATTTATTAGCAAATATTCTGAGCTCTCTGATGAAGATTCAGACACCGAGAGCAATGATGATTTCAACTCTGATACGGACGCTATAAATTCTCAAGAAGTAAGAGTGACAAAACTAAAAATAAGAAAACTAATATTAATGATAAATACGATTTAGATTTCCCCGATGTATTTAAAGAGAAAGCTAAAAAAACCCTCCCCCAATCATCTTAGCTAATATTGAAGATCCAAGAGCAACTCTTGAAAATATGATGAAATTGACAAAATGCGAGCTCTAAGGCGACTATAAAAGAAATAGTTTATAAAATTACCCCCCCCAACAGTTGAAGCAATCAGAACAATCCAAAATCATGTTCAAGAGAGAAATTTAAAAGCTCACACATTTGAAATACCTAGTAAGAGAATCCTTAAATGTATAATTAAAGGCCTCCCAATTGAATATTCCCATGCTGAAATAATTCAGGAATTAGCTGAATATAATCTGATAGTCAATTAAATGCAATAACTTAAAATCCAAAAAAAAAAAAAAAAAAAAAGCCATTTCCCTTGTTTTTGATTACATTTCTGAAAACAGAAAACAATAAAAAAAATTTCGAAATCAATAGTATTGGATACTTTTAGTTAAAATTGAACCTCTCCGTAAAAGAAAAACACAAAATCAATGCTATCGCTGTCAAAGTTATTTTTACCACTCTAGATTCTGCACTAGAGCATTTAAATGTGTGAAATGTGGAGATAATCATCCAACTCATAGCTGCACCAAAACTCTTGAAACCTCCCCCCCACACACACACAAATGCTGTAACTGCGGTGGAGATCATACAACAAATTACTCTTGTTGCCCCAAACATCCTATGAATTTCAAACCCTCTCCCCCACCAACCACAAACTACTGGGAAGAACGACGTGAAACTGCCAAAAACAACAATACCCAAAGCGACTAAAACACCACACACACTGATGACAGCCAACCTTCAAGTATTCCCTTCATTAATGAAATTTAAAAAAATTCTCAAAAATTTTAAGCTTAATTAAATAATGGAAACTTACCAACAATTTAAATTAATAGGACAAATATTCACTGATAATAAACTTGATTTATGTTCAAAAATTGAAAAATCATTCCAAGTAATTTGCAATATCATGTCCTCCTGGTTCTAAATTTTAGTATGCTTAATAAACTACCTCCATCCCTCCTGACAGCAAGCTGGAATGAAAATGGCATTAAATCAAAAATAGGAGGACTCCAAAATTTCTTTGATAATTACAACCCAAGCATCCTAGGAGTCCAGGAAACTCTCCTCAAACTCTCGGAAAAATTTTAAAAATTCCAAATTATAATATATACCGTTCCGATAGATCAACCCATCGGGGTGGAGGTACAGGAATCTGAATTAAAAATACAATTCATCATCCTATGATTATCAAAAATACCTCCACCTCTAAAAATAACACCATCCATATCAATTCCAAAGACAACCAATACTTCACTGTCTCTAATATTTACCATCTCCCTCGTAATCTTATCAACCATAATGAATTTATCAATATCCTCTTAGACAACTCCACCGGAATTTTAATAGGTGACTTTAATGCAAAACATTCGGCCTGGAACAGAGGCAGGGTAAACAGATCAGGTAAAATTATTCATGCTAATAACCACCAAATAGCTGCTCTCGACTCACCCACTCACTTTCCTTACAATAGCAATACTTTATAACAGATTTTGCTACCCTCAATTACATAAAATTCTACAATAACGAAAGTGTTAATGAATTACCTAGCGACCATAATCCTATTCTAATGGACATCTCTTTCAATAAAATACTCCTTATCCCCTTCGCACTCTCTCAACTACTAAATAGTTCCGCTATCAAGAAGTTCTATACAATATCACAAAAGGTAACCCTATTATTAATAATATCTCTGATCTAGACCAATCAATTGCATCGTTTGCTACTAATATCAAAAATGCAATTAACCATGTGAGTAATACCAGATCCATCCAAAAAAAAACCCTCTTGGAATCCCCCCTCATATCAGAAACCTAATTAAAGAGAAAAATAGGTACAAAAAACAGTGGTAAAACACCAGTTACCCTCCTTTGAAACCCATAATGAAATATGAAATCAATATCTTTAAAAACAAAAAATGGGAAAACCTATTCCGACAGCTTAGTACCGAAGATAACTCCCTTTTTAATATGAACAAAACACTTTCTAATAAATGCTACAATACCCCCCACTAATAGGCAATATTGGTCTGGTTTTCTATGATAAAGGAAAATCTGATCTACTTGCCCATAATCTTGAATCCTCGTTCCAGGAAAATTCAATTCCATATCATGATGATCATATTGAAAAAACAGAATCAATAGTTCAAAATTATCTTGAAACCAATACCAATTTCAATGTCTCCCCCCTCCTCCCCTCCCCTCTGAAATAGCTACCATAATTAAAAAGTTGAATAAAAAGAAAGTCCCCGGAGAGGATGGGATTCACAATCAGGTTTTTAAATTCTTTCCTCCCAACGCACTTACTCATCTCACAAAAATTTTCAACAAATGTCTCATGTGGGCGTCTTTTCCACAAAAATGGAAGCATGCAACTATTATTCTCTTCCCCAAACCCGGCCAACACCATTTCATTCTATCCAACTATTATCAGTCTACTAAATTCTATTTCAAAAGTTTTAAAAAGAATACTGCTAACCAGAATACTGATTCATGTTTCCACTAATAATATCCTTCCATATTCACAATTCGGCTTCTATACTACCATAGCACTGTCCATCAATTGTTACGGGTTATGAATCTCGTTACTGAAAGATTTAATTCCAAGCGAGTCTCTGGGGGTATCTTCCTCGACACACAAAAAGCTTTCGACCGCCTCTGGAACGATGGATTGATCTTCCAACTAATCAAATTAAATCCCCTCATATATAATAGTTACCTTAAATCATTAACTTAAAGATAGAACATTTCCGAGTTCAGTTTAATAATACTCTCTCTACAATATGCTATATAATAGCTGGTAAGCTTCTAGGGTCTGTAATTTCTCCAATTTTCTACAATTTGTTTACATATGTTTTCCCTCAGAGTCCTTACAATAAACTCTGTTTATTCGCTGATGACGCAGCAATCCTCACCCAAGGAAATAGTCCAATTAACATAATAGTTAAATCACAAAATAATCTAAAACAAATAAAGGATTTGATGACACTCTGAAGGATTGCTGTAAACACTAATAAAACTAAAGCTCTCGTTTTTAGAAAAGGTCACCCCCCCTCCTTATAAAAAATTCAAATTTTTTATTGATCAAATCTCTTGGGACTCTGTGTCAAATACTTAGAAGTTATTCCGAACTCCAAACTCACCTTCAAACTTCATATCCAATCAATAATTGACAAACGCTGGGACAAAATCCATAACTGTATACCTTTAAAGGGAAGAAATTCTGTACTAGCTCTAGATAACAAAGTTCTTCTCTATAAACAAGTAATCCGCCCTATCCTACTTTATGCTTCCCCTACTTGGGACCATGCAGCACCTTCCAACATTAAAAAAAATGCAGGTCTTTCAAAATAAATTCCTCCACATGATTACTAACTCACCTTGGTATGTCTGAAATTCTGTCATACACAAGAATCACAATATCCTTCCTATTATTAATTACATCAACTATCTCTCTAGAAGATTCTATAATAGACTAACATATCACATTAATCCTCTAATAAAGGTTCAGCTAATTTTTGCTCACAATAATGGAACTCCTGCCCCTCCCTACCAATCTTGTAATAATTATTTCCATCTTATTTCCCCATAACACTTTGCATTCCAACTCAGACCCTTTTAATTAATTCCTCTATCACTCCTTCAATTGCTACTTTCTAAGTCAACCATCTCACTCCAAGACCTACATCATCATCTATTCAGCTTTTCATCAGCTGTTTAATACCCATTCGGCATCCCTACATCTCCGCTTTTGAACTAGTGTGCTGTTTACGCTGTGCACCCATCCAAATAAGAACCATTTTTACGTTTCCCTTCCTTCTCCAGCTCTCACATCATTAAAAAAAAGTTTAAATAAAGTTTATTTATTACTATTTTAGTTATAGTAATTTTACAATAAGAATAATAAAAAAAAAAATTTAAAAAAATAATCATATAAAATAATACTCTCCTCTTTCTGAAGATGCAACATAGTCTATCGAAGGCACTGAGGAGCTAAAAAAATGATATAATTTTTTTTTTTTATAATCTCATCTTACAATAAGATTTATAATTTTTTTTTTTAAATCTATTAAATATTACATCCCCATTGGAAACTTTAATTGCTCTGTTTGGCGATTTTGGCACGTTTCGAAAATACCTTCAACTCCTCTAAGTAAAGATTCCCCCTTGTTTAAATATTTTTTTAAAAAAATCAATGCTTCAATATGACACTGAGTAAAGAGTCCACCAGACTGGCACTCGTCTCCATGTGATTGTTGTTGTGGAACACATTTTCTTAATTTGCGCACAAACTATGCCTTCTATAGAAATGAACTCTGGAACATTAAGTTCTTCAACATCCGATTGCGCTATCACTTTCAGAGAACTTTTACAGAAAGCAGTATTAAATAAAAAAAAGAACTTGAAAAGAACAGAGGATGAAATTCTTTGATATTTATTAATTTGAAACTTATTTATCTAGATAGGGATAATGGCCTTTGCTGTCCTACACCTTTACTACAATCAATCAATCAAGCAAGCATTACATTCTGAAAACTTTTGCAGAAAATAGAAACTAGCACACAAAGGGTTCAAGAGCAGGTTCGTTCAGGACGGGAATTGTCTCTTGCTCCGTTATCAGGGAGTTTCGTCTTTTTTACAGTTAGTGGCAATCATTTATTTTTTTGCTGGACTTGGTGTTTTCTTATTCTTTTTTTTCTATTGGACTTTGGTAAGTTAATAAATCTTTTTATTTCTTCAACTTTGACGGGGCGGTCATTCATATTTAAAAATCTCGGAATATTGATGAACGAGGAGAAGTAACAAATAGAAACATGACGAAACAAGGAAAATAAATACTTTAAAGAAACATAAAGGTAATGTTAAGACTTGGAGACAGGAAATATTCTAACATTTCAATAATTCTAGAAAATAAACTACAAGAATACATACCCAAAACAAATTTTAACTTTTTTACCTGCTGGATTAAAAGTAAAATCTCAAGACATGCTAATATTAATAACATGTGTCATTCACACGCAGTGGAAAAAATTGCTTTACCTGAACCCTGTTTGCACAACCCAGGTCTTGAGTGAAACTCTCATGAAAACATCAGTTAAAAACAGCCTCGTATGGGAGGATTCAGCGTTTTCTTCTCCACCAAATTCCGACAGACATACCTATATAGAAGGTGCATCTGAAATACAACTACAGTAATAATATTGAAATTGTTGAAATGCGACGTTTTATTAAATCCGGCAGTAATCAAAGAAGTTTCTCTGACTGCAATTACTATTCTTGGTACAATCTGAACCATTGTAAACTTTGGTTTATCAATCACCGCATTCAAAATTTCATTATTAGATAAACCCGTCAGTAATAAATGCTTTAGTTTTTTCATCCACTCAGTTTTGCAACAAACCTGCTATCTATTATTAATTGTGGACTATCACACATACGGGTCAGTGTACCAATCTCAACACAAACTGTAATTGTAAGCAGGATCGTGATTCTCCACTCTGCCCTTCTACATTAAGAAAAACAAGATAATAGAATTAAAATGTACTCCAACATCTACCTGGGTGAAGCGAGACGAAAATACCGTGAAACCTGAAAAGTATTCATCGGCATTGAAAATAACCGGTACCGAATAAGATACAAGATCTGGAAAAAATTGAAAACATGATAGTAATTTTCAAACGGCCCTCGAAAAAAACAGATGATAGAAACCGTACAAAATGAAACTATGTTTTCACAACTCTTAATATGTATGGAAACACAAAAGGATCTGTATCTCCATCCAGAAAAAAAAAGCCGGATCGATACAGAAATTTTATGCTTCTGTTTCGGATCATCCTTCATAAGAAGATGCATCAAATAACATAATAGAAATGGGATAGCTAAGTTCATAATCTTTTATCTTATTTTTTTTTTTTTTCGGAGGGTAAATAACTCCGGTATCAAAAAAAAAATTTTTTTGCTATATCAGGGGAACAGATTTTTTTTTCATTACTACTAGCCTTCATACTTTTGCTTGATTTTCTGATACTGGAACTGTAGAGTATACAGAACAAATCCATTTGGTTTCAACATCATCCTCCCTTTTTCTCAAACAGATATTTGGATCAAAACTTTTCTAAACCAGGATAATAGATTGCACCAGGAAAGACTATTTTCGAACAGATCGACTTGACAGACTTCAGGAGGAGTTGTATAACATTCCAATGGTCTACCGTTGTATCCTATTCCGTTTCCTCAATCATCGACATCTCGAATGTTTAATTATCACCTTCATATAAACAAATCTTTCTATATCATTAATTTATAGCCATCTCAGACTTAATATTACCTTAATAAAATCATATTTAGAATCTTTAGCTTAGTCAATCTTCATTTTGGTATTTTAACCTTCATCCTCCAATGTGTCTAATCACACTAACATCCACAGCAGCAATTTTGTGGAATGGCTAACCGACTCAACTTTATTCTTCTTAATACCAGCTCCGACTCACAGAGGTACGATGGAAGGTGCTGCAAATGATCTTACCCTTTTGCTCTGCCAACCTTTTGGATGCACCAATACTTATGTTTTTAGACAGCTCTTTCAACAGTGACCATTGCCCTATCATCACAGAATTTGTCACAGCCCTCTTCAACGGAATGTAAAAAAAAATAAATTAGCAATCAGTGATGAAACAAATTGAATCTATTTTATACAATAAGAGAGGAAAACAATATCAATATCTCGGATACTTTTATAATATAATTTCTAATAATACTCAAAAAAATTAAAATTTCCAATATAAATGTCTTCCACATGGTGGAACTAGACTCTATAATTTTACAAATAAAAAGTATTTCAAGAAAAAGTAATATTTCTCTCACCTCATCCAATGGATTCAATACAAAAAATATTCAACAAACTCAATTTCATATTAAAAAAAACTAAGAAAATGTACTGGGATAATATATGTAACAGTAATCAAAGAATCTTTTTTAATATATTGAAAAAATTATCAAGTGAATCCTGAATCAACTACAAAATATTCTTCAAGTTCACAATAGATTTATCACTCTTAAAAATTCAATCAACCTTTTTTGCTGGCTTTTTTCAGTAACAATATTCTCCACGAACCTATTCTTTAGAATTTTCTATAAAGATAATCTTCTTAAACCGTTCCATATATCTGAACTTAGTAAAACATTAAAAATTTTCAGAAATACTACTGAGCTGACCAGATCCCTGCTGCTGTAAAAAGTTAAATCAGAGAGGAAAAACTGTTATCAAATATTTTCAACAATTATTTGATAACAAAAAAATCCCTGTCATGGAAACATGCCATCATCCTTCCCTATTCCCAAACCATACAAGATAAAACTAAAATATCCTCTTACAGACCCATTGCTTTCGGTTCTCTCGAAAACGTTTGAAAGAATTTTATCGGTCATTTCTCACAGTATCTGACAATTAATCAAAAGCAGTATCCTCCAACATTATGGTTTTGTTCACTTTTGGAGATAGAACCGCGACTTACCTTATTCGTAGGGCAGTGGTTGAGGCTACAGACGAGGAGGGAGTGGCCCCAGTGGCCTTGTCTAGTACTTGTGATTCTGTATATATAGATGGCCTTCTTTAAATGTCTAGTAGAACCAACTTGGGAAGAAGAGTAATGCTTTGGATTCTGAGTTTCTCTCCAGGTGAATCTTTTCAGATTCGATGGAGGGCACGTTCTCTCAGTAATTCTTTGAGGTCTCCCCGGGGCAGTATTTTATCCCAATTTTATTTACCATCTACATGTATGATTTTTTTGAAACTTTAGTTCTGGAATGTTCATTTATGCTGATGTTTTTTATTTATTGTTCCCATCGCTCTCTTGATGCCATGTGTCGCGGGCTGCAGGATACCCTTGGGGGAATTACTCGGTGGTGCAATTGTTGGAGACTGGATTTGGGTCATGAAGTACTATTTTGCGGGCTTTCAGTGAGAATTCATGTTATTTTCTGATGATATTTGGCTGGTTGCCCTCTCCCATGGCGGGCGTCTATCAAATATTTGGGAGTATATTTCTCCAGGTGGAGACAAAGGGGTAACGCCATCATGGGCAGGTGAAAATGGGGCTCTAGGAGATTGGTGCCTTGGGGGCCTGTGGCCTGCGGACATCATGGTCACGGCTAATAATCTTATTTAAGTTAATCAACAGCATGCAGTTCCTTTCTACACTTTACATCCTTAATAAATGGTCCGGATCATCCAGCTAAAACCCCTTTTAATATTATTCAAACCAAGGCTCTCCGGTTGCTCGGCTCTTCCTCAATGGGCTGATGTCGTTCTTTGAAATTGGCTGGACGGAATTTTCTCTGAAGAGGAATTAGACAGCGGCTGGCACGGTTTTATTGTTCCAAATGTCACAGATGAGGTGTTCCCCTGTGCATCTGAGTGGCCAGGGTTCAATAGATATAGCAATAATGAAAAGGCAAACATGAGTGTGTTGATACTTCTTGGAGGTTTTGAGTGCCGACAGGGAAAGAGAGGCCAGAGTATAGATATACAAGATACTATCCATTTCACTGATATACTTGTTCAGACTTACGAATGAATTTTGCTTTCCGTAAAATAGAAATCTATAATTTAATAAACTTTCCTTTGATGAGTTACTGGAACACGGGTTCCAAGATTTTTTCATGAAATTTGCTACGCGGATACATCAGGAACCCCAAACATTGCTTCCATTGCGGGTGTGACACGGGCTACTTCCTTTTCTTGTGGAATTAATCCGATCGGCTCCGTCTTCACGGCTGGAAACTGGCGATCTGTCAGGCTCTGATTGAACTTGCAGGATGCATGTGGAGTTTGCTCAAATTTCTGTCGATAGCTATTCAGTTTTTTATATATGCATTGCAAATTTCTCCTGTCGAGATCCCCTGGGGTGATTCATGTGGATAAATGAGAGATTCTTGTTCTTTCTCATTATGAGAAGTTGTGCAGTTGGTGTTTCTTTGGATTCCGGAGTCGCCTGGTATTTGTGGAATGAACAAGCGGCAGGATGCTGGGATCTGTGGCAGAGTTTGGCCATGAATGTATCATTTAGGTGGCTTCAGGGAACTTATCCATTACATACACCATGGCGAACTGGAGAAATAGGGGAAATTTTTGCCACCTTAAATGCTTTGAAATTTTGGGGAACATTCCTTGTTGATGCTATCTCTGGTTGGACAACAGTGGAGGGGAGGTGCAGGGTGATGTCTCAGCGGGATGATGGTTGCTCCTGGTCTTTTTTGAATGGTTAATTTGCAGACAATGCTCTGTGTGTTCTGTGGTGGGATTGATGATCTGGATCGCATTCTCTTAGAGTAGCAAATTATACTTTATGGAGGCGAGGAAGCTCTGGAACTTTCTTCAAGTGATTCCTGCTGCATTATCTTTCAGAATCTTTTGAGAGCGACATTTGGATAAGAGGAAACTTTGAGTTTTCTTACAGAAAATGAGGTTTTTTGTTTATTTATTAATTTGAAACTTTTATCTAGATAGGATAACTTGCTTGCCACTATACATTCATCAGCACATACAATCTGAACTTTGCAGAAAATGACTCAATAAGGTTCAGGCATTTCCATGAGTGCAAAAACTTTGATTTTTAATGAATATAAAGCTTCTATAGCCTTTGTTTTTACTTATCCCACAAAAAATCAACCTAATCATTATGTGATCTTAAATCAAGTAAAATTCTAGAGTAATTTTAATTATATTGACTAAGAATTGATGATTTTCTTGTAAATATGAATGTCTGATATTTTTCTACAAGGAGGTTAACTTAAATATCTTTTCATAAGCTATTCGCTTAAGAATTAATTATTGTAAATAAAAAAAGATCGCAGCTATGGCAGATAGTATCCTCAACCAGTTAATAAGATTCATATGGGGAGTTTACGAAAGGTACTTTAATTTTTTGTAAAGTTGGACATTAGATTTAGTATTCATGTTGAAACCGAGAATGTTTGATAGATGTAGTTATTTTATATTTTCATACAATGACAAAATAATGACTAGAGCATTGGGACTACAATATCGATACTATGTTCTACTTTTTAGTGATCATTATGTTCACTTTAAATTTTTAAAATTTCGGTACACTGTAGCAAAAAAACTTTTATTTTTGAATTATCAAAAATGCTATCTCAAACAATATGCTAGTAATTGATGTTGTGAATGAGTGAATGGAAAAAAAGCCTTATGTTGGAAATTAAATGCATTCTTCGTCAAATCGCGGATCCATTAATTCATGTTTACGTGATTCATGCAATGAAAAGCTTATATGTAAAAACGTGATAAGGCTTTTTCGATAAAAGTCCTTTACAATATTCACATTTCTATGATTCAGCTGAAATGAAAAAGCCTTATGTTTGTAAAATTTGTACAAAAGGTACAAGCATATGGATCCTTTTCGCATTTGAACTAAGCACCATAAGAAAAGCCTATGTTTGGCGCTGGAAATTTAAAGGAAGGCTTTCAATTAGATTGAGGATCTTGAAGGTTCATTACGCTTTCTACACATTGAAACCTTATGTCTGTGAAATTCATGACTGATTCACTAGTTATAAGGCTGATTTAGCGTTCACTCTATCATGAAAAACTTTAGTACTGTGAAATATGTAAAATACTTCAAGATAGAAGGTTTTAAGACACATTTTTCCGATATCATTATCATGAAAAGCCTTATGTTTGTGAAATTTGTAGAACTTTCTCTAAAAGTGGTACTTCGAAGATCTTATAGTTCACACAAAGGAAAAGCCTTATGAGATGAATATGTACAAATGCCTTCAGCGGTAGGATTTTAAAAATTATTTCAGATTACACAGCGAAAGCCTTAGTTGTGCAATTTGTCAGAAGAGCTTTTCTCACAAGTGGTCTTTTAAAGAGCATTCGTGATTCATGAAGGAAAACCTTATGTAATGTAAATTTGATAAAGGTACTTTCTACAGGAAATGAGAGTTGAGTTCAGCTTTATTTGCTCGTTTCATATACAAATGAAATCTTGATGTTATTTTCAAGTGCTGCAGTTAAAGAGAACATTTTCATCACTCATACAGGCTGCAGAACCAATGGACGTCCGTGGACTTAGTATGGTGTTTTCGTCGAAGTCGGTGAGGGTTTGACCACTGATTGCACAAAAGACCTGCTGTGCGTGAATGCGCTTAAATCTGATCAGATCTCAGTTCTCCAGTTGGCGCAGGTAAAGTTAAGAAGGGGAACATACTTGGTGTCATATATCATCTGTTGACCGAAGTGTTCAAAATTAAGCAGGTCCTTTGCCCTTATGTGTTTTGCTTTAGTGTAACGATAATAAAACTAAAACTAAAACACTGGGTTATCTGTTGGTAGTATTTCATATGTATGAAATTTGTAAGAAAAATTTGAGAATAAGTGGTTCTTTGAAGGTCATTTGGATATTCATTTAAAGAAAACACTTATGTTTGGCTGAGAGAAAATTTATAAAACGATCATAAAAAATGTGATATTAGATAAAACACTTCAAATTCGTGTAAAGAAACCCTTGTAGAAATTTGTAGAAGGCTTTTCTCAATAGTGGAACTCAGATTTGAATGGCTCCCCAAAATTATTTTATCTCTTTCTTCCTTTGAAAACAGACATAAATATAAAACAGGAAGCGAAACTATTCAAAACTAGTTTCAAGAGAAGCATTGGATAAAATACTAAGTGAAACATCCAAAATCTTGTTCCAAGTATAAGCAGCTCCCAAGAAGCTATGTTCAATTAAATTGGATTAGGCATCAAATATTAGTTTATCTTTTGATTATTAGAATAAAAGTTATGCCTAGACCTTCTCTGTGTGACTTAATTTGCTGTAGTTTCTGCTTAAAAATTATTCAAATGAATTTCATATGTGTTTTCCATGTCTAGTACACCTTTACAAAATGTATTTTATCACTTGGATATACCATTAATTTTTTATATAAATATTCATTATAAATTTTTATATTTTAATACTTGGAAAAAGATGTATTCAATTTTGGGATCCATTCAACCTTCAATGCTTAATGATACAATGCAGAACATATTTTATGATGTGTAAAAAAAAAGAGAATGTCTTTAAGTGTGAACATATGAAAACATTGTGTATTGTTATGATGGAAAAGCCTTATGTTAAACCTTTTTTCACAAGAAGGCCCATTCTCATTAAATGAGAACTTAAAGAAAACATAATTATGCATACAAATAAAATCCTAATGCTTGTGAAATTTCTCTCCAAGGCATTATCAGCAGGAATTAATGTGAACACATTTACATATTCATTCCAAAGTAAAACTTTTTGTTTTGCCATGAAGTTTTCACTCTGTTGTTATAATCTTTTCAAAGATATTTTAAATTCATTGAAAGGTTGACAAGGGTATCTTAATGGAAACAAAATTTATGTCAGAAATAATTGAAATGTGTATATTTTTCCATTTAAGTGGATTGTTGTTTTTCTACAGATTTATGAGCAGTATGTATTGTCATAAAACCTCATTAATAGGCAATTACATTTCAAGTAAATGTGCTATATCCATTTATTGATCTTATTGTATTATACTGGTACCTTGGTTAGCAAAATTATGATAGACTTCTTGGACTAACAATGCAGGCATTTTAATAGCCAAATTTTCTTCGTGCCTTTTAGCATTGGTGAAGTTATTTAAATAATCATATATCAGTAGGTGGATCAACGCAAAGGTTCTATTTATTCCAGATGGAAGCATGAAAAAAATAATTGTTTGTTGTTGTTATATTTATGGGTAATAATGCATATGATGAATTATGATTTTAGTTATTCTTGATCATCTCAAAACAGATTTCTTAGTATGATAATCTCTCAAAACAGATTTCTTAATTATGATCATCTCAAAAAACAGATTATCATCATTAAGAAAAGGAACCACTGTAAAAAATATGTATAATAAAGATATATGCTTGTATTTTTTTTTGATTGATTTTGTCTTTTTTGTATGCTTATTTAAAGATCAGAATCTGAATATCCTCATATATTAAAAAAATACAACTTTTAATGTAAAAGATTTTCAAAGAAGCATTATTTTATAATCATTTGAAGAAAAATATCTATGAGTATTATTCTAAGTAGTACATCCAACATATGTCATCAAATGGAAAAAAATTTAATTTTGTTTATGTTTTCTTGTAATTTCTGTATTATGAAAAATAAAATGAACATATGTAATTTAGCTAAACACTTCAAGCATGTATTGGCATATAGGCTTCTTATATGAAATAGTTGGAAGAATTTTTTTACATGGAAAATAAAATTGTTATTATTGTCTGTTTTATAAATGTGTTGTTCTGTATTCTGAAATTACTAATATATTGATTATTATTGAATATTGAGAAGATTTCTCTGGCATTGAAAATGCTTGAAATTTATACAAAATTATTGAAGCTTATGTTCTGTTTTAGAAATAATATCTAATCAGTATTATATGTACTACAAATAATTATATTTTAATCTAAAATTTGCCCCTACCTATTATGAAATTTCTACTGTTCTTTCAGATTGTTTGAAAAAACTTCAAATGGTTGACACTACAAAATTACTACACACATCTGTGGAAACTTTCCTATTTTTTTTAATATATGGGAATTAGCTCTGGTGAGATGGGTATTTTCTGATTTGAATGATATATTTTTTTTCTTTTCATTTTATTGATTCAAAATAAGTAAATTGTGATTAGAAATGAATGCTTTATGAAGTAATCATTCAAAGAATATTTTTTATGAAGCTGTTAACCATGAGTCTGAGAACTACAAAAATGGTAAAATCATGTGTCAATTTCATGTATGCATCATTTTATTGTGCTTCAAGTACAAATTATTTTGTATTCATAAACTTTCAATTTAGGTGTACATTTTACCATAAATATTAGATTCACGTGGGAGGGAAAACATGGTACTACAACAATTCTTAATCTTACACAACCAATTGAAATTTTTTTTATACTTTAGAGACCAGATTTATTTTAAGGATATTGAAGTTAAATAGAAGCAGACGAAATGGAATGTGAACCATTTGATGCTGTTTATTTAGGTGTATTGATTGGAATCTCTGAAGAACAAGAAAAGTTGGCTGTTCGTTGTATTACCATATAAAGCAATTTATGAATTATTATGTATTCTTTGAAGAATTAATCTAAATAAAGAAGTGTGTGAATTGCTGAAACATGACAAGAAAAACCATGTTACCAAAGAAGAAAACATTTTCTGTTGTTAGAAACTTAGGAAATAGAAATTCCTCTTTAGATCTGTCAATTCTTACTCTATGCCATTTTAATAATCCTTTTTGAGTAGAAAACATAAAACAATTAAGATACTTGTACCCACAATCTCTGAAACTAAAGCCTTGCTTGGTCAGGTCGTGGATTGCTGACGGTGGTTTTCGTGCAGTCGCAGGTTCGATCGCCGGCATAAGGCCGTCGTGTAGCCGCGGCTGATGCACGTTAAATCTGTTCGGGCCCCAAAGTCCTCCTGTTGGCATGGTGTGAAGATGTTGGGAGAGTGCCAGCTCAGGTGTCGTCCTCGTCATGACCGTTGTTCAAAATTACGGTCCGTTGCCAGCCTCTCATGTTGCTTCTAGTGCGACGTTAGTAAACTAAACTAAACCTGCAATCTCTAGAAATTGGTCGAATGTGTTAAAGCATATTTCAATTATTTTATGGAAGTTATAGAAACCTTTAACAAAAGCTATTTTTCTCTCTATTACACCATTCAATTGATCTGGCTACTCTGTTTTTCCAATGAATGTAAAGGTCACCATTTGTAGCGAAAAGAAAGGAAACACTCTAAAAGCTCCTCTGACCACTTCACAGCCTATAATCATAATAATGGAATTGAAATATCACGGCCAACTTTGGGAGCTTGGCAGGTTAAAAAACTGTTCAAACTTGAGCATTAATATTTTAAATGTATCATGTTAATGTTTTGATATCTTAGTAGTATTCATCAAAAACATTGTACACATTTAGAAAATTTAAATAGAAAAATATATGTGATGGAGTGATATTTTAAGCTTGAAGGGAGTTCTTAATTATATTTTTGTTTCCTGAGTACCGGGAACTAGAGATGAGCGATGTGGTCCGTAGCGATTCGGAAGTGAGACTTTTGAAGTACCATTAATCCAATTAACATTAACAAAGCAAAGTGTTTTCTTCTAAAATATAATTAGCCTTAACATCAGGGCGGCGCGTCATGTAAATAGTTTATACCGATTCATTGATGAAGATAGACTATTGAGATTGGGAGAAAATTGGTTACGATAAGAAGTGCTGTATTCTTTAGCCATATGTTCATAAATTCACAAATATAACTTTGTAGGGGTATTATCATAAAAAAAATATTTGCATTCTAAGATGTAAATTCTCAATCAAATTATGAAAGACAAAGATTTCGAATAATAAATGGGAGAGGTTTGTGTCAGAAAATTAATAAGCAGTTCTGCAATTTACTTCACAGTTTTACTGAGCCAGCACAACAGCTGACGTGTACTTTACCAATAACTCGCATTGCCTAATACTATTACTTTAATCTTTCTGTAATTATTTTTGTGGACCATTCTATGTGAAATATAAAAATCAACGAATAGAGATACAAAATGAGACTTATATTTGAATCTCTATTTGTTTTGTGACTGAGGTTAAACACATAAAAATGTCAACGAATTTATCTTGTGTCACATTTGAAGCTACATTATAAAGATTCAAATGTCGAAGAAAAAAAATGGGCACTATATATAAACATTCCTAAGAACTTTTTTGGAACCAAACCTTAAACAATCCCTAAGAGATGACAAAAGAAATTTAAGACTCTCAATTCTACTTATATCACAGATCATAATGTTACAAGAGCTCTTATCACTTGGAAATACTAACAATTAAGGGATCACTCATTGGTGATAGTTCTCGGAGAAAATTTTTGAATACTGAAAAATAAAAGGGCAATTAAAAGAATTATTAAGTATGTATCACTAGCCAAAGATTAATAGTTAACTTATAAGCCATTCTAGAAGATCTGTTAGCTTAACAAAGATGCTTCTATTTTTTTAAAGTATTGGTATGGTTAATATTGATTGTCCTCTCAAGTTAAAAAAATGAACAAAAGGCCTAGATATTAATTATAACATGCGCTGTTTTCACAGCCGTCCATTTGGAACTTTTGACTTCTGTAACCGCGAACAAAACTTTTTGCTTGGCTTATGGCGTCTTATACAAGTTGCACGAAGAGGAAGATCATCAGTAATCTTTTTTGACAATGGGACAAACTTTGCTAGAACTAATAATAAGCTCAAGAAAATCATCCGATCGTTTCGATGGTTCGGTCTTGAGAAACCTCAAGACCGAAACAAATCTTTTGAATATATCGCAGGAGTTCAAACCTTTTGCTATCCCAATGGTAGAGAGGTTTTAAGAAAAGCTGATTTGAATAATTAAAAAATATTTTGAACAAATTCTTCGAAACAACATTTTTTTTAACTATGATGCAATACCTGACATTCTATGCGTCTGTAACAACATTATAAATTCCAGACCTTTAACAGATGTCTCGGATGAGATAAAAGATTTTCAGCCATTGACTTCTTCAATGATCTGAAGGAAATTAAAGAAAATGATGTTACAAATGCTGACATTTTGGGTTTGAAGAAAATAAATAAATACTATGCCTATCGACAAAAAATCCAACAAGATCTACGAGTAGGATTTCATGAAGATTATCTAGGGCAGCTGAAAGACACTAAAACAAAAAACAATTTTTATCTACCTAGACAAACTTTATTCTTGAAAAAGTTAATTCCTTTTTAAAACGTTTTTATGTATTTCACTTGGTTTGTGTGTGTCATCAAATTTTCGATCGTTAATTTAACCAACTTCCTATCAAGCTAGAGCTCTTGAACTTTGAGAATCGTTCTTATTCGCCTAACAATGCAATATTTAGACATTTGTGACAAGTTTTACCTAATATTTTCTTTAATAATGCAGTTTAGTTCAACCACTTGGCGCGATTTCAAAAATTGGCTCCAAACTTGGCGATTTTTTTGGCTGAACGTTAAGTCTGTAAAACGAACCAGGGTAGCCACATTGCCTAACAATGCAATAACAATGCGACAAGTTTTAACTAATATTTCAATAGTTTTCCTTAATAAACTTTACCACTATATAAAAACGTTGGTTTTTATCTCGAATTATTATTATTATAGAACATCTTCTTTATAAATAAAAATGTAATGTGTGTTTGCTTAAACTACTGGAGCATTTGATCTGAAATTTTGACAGAACATTGCTTTTTAATTCGGACGGGTTTTTATGTACTTATTATTTCGTAATTCACTCTAAATTTTTTGAAATTTAATTTCTAAGTGATTTTTTGGTGTTATGACGACACATGATGTCACGTTTCTCTCTGAATGCGAAAATTTATACTTTGCGCACAATATTTTCGGGATTATTACATATTTTTATTATAATTATGATTATCGATTGGATTATTTATCTATTTTTTTGTTCTTTGATACTTAATTAGGATTATTTTTCGAATAAATCATTTTTTTAATTTTAATTTAGTTATTCTTTTAACAACTAAATTTCGTTTTGTAATTTTGGCAACATTCGGATAGTATTATCGCTGGATGCTTATGATTTTGCTTACAAATTACCATCATTCAAACCAAAGTACTCAGAATCACATTAGTTTTACCGCAATAAACTCGAAACATTGTACTTTTACAAATAGCTGGTCAGGGAATATTGTCGGAGAAAATAAGAAGGCTAGCGAATAAATTTTTATCTCCGAAATTTCAAACGGTGACTTTTCTCCTCTGCATCTCAATAGCCCTGATACAATAAATCTAAATATTCTGGAAGAGGACCAAAGCAAAATTTCTAATACTTTGAATATTAATGGGCATCATATAATTTCTATCCCCAGATTGATGAATTTCACAGAGCTTCAGTGTGAAATTTACACCAATGAAATTGAATTTCTCGACAAAAACCTTCCTCTTTTATCATCAGAGGATTATTTGACGAAATAGTGAGCAATAACTACCAAGTTTATTTCATAATAGCTACGGATGCTTCAAAAATCCATAACATGACTTCTATTGCAGGCACAACGAAAAATTCCTCCTTTGCTTACAATTTAAAACCCATTAACTCTATGTTTACAGCAGAAGCTTTAGATGATCTCACGGAATAAATAAAAAATTGCTAATTTTATCAGATAGTCACTCAGTTCTAACTGCTCTAAAAATTATAATATAGAATCCCCAAAAGTTATTCACAGATTAGCCAGCAACATTTTCATCCTCTCGCAATTTCAAACTCAAATGGTACTACTCTGGACTCCGGGACACTCGAAAATTATTTGGAATGAATAGGTGGATTATCTCCCAAAATAGGTTACGGAGCCAACATTTTCATTGATTGGATTGCTTCGAAGGATATCCATAGCAACATCCACAGAAAAAGAATGACAAAAACCAATGAAAATTTTTATTCAAGTAAGTATTTTGAAGACTTGGGAAACATTCCGACAATAGACAAAATATCCAAGTGAACAAAACCAGAAGAGAGGAAATTCTTATCATTCGAATAATCTGTAAAATGATCATAACTCCAGGGCTTTTTTACAAATTCCATCTACAAGATAATGCAATTTGTAGCACATGTAACCATATCAACGATCTGGAACATATCCTTTTAAATTGTAACAAATACTCCTCCCCCCCCAAAAAAACATCTATGGAATACTCTCAAGATAAATCCACAGCTGAATACTACTTTCAAAGAACTCTTGGAAACAATAGTCGCTAATAAACAAATGTTCAGAATATTCCTGCAGAAACTAAAGTACTTTGACATCTACTGAATGAAATACATCTTTTAAATGGGATTATAGCCTTTGCTGCTCTATGTCCCACAAAAATCAAACAACTTACTTTTTCAGTAATTTCGGAAAGGGTACTTACAGAGGGATTGCCAAGCGATTAAGCCAAATCAGGAAAAACTAAGCCAAAGCCGTCTTGGGGGGCGAAGGCTGCCTTTTCTAAAAAAAAGCCCCTGAAGAAGGATTGAAAATTTCCGCTCTGAGCGGAAAGAAAAATAGACTCTACTTAGAAGGATCGATTTGTGGTGTCCCATGTTTGATGTTAGTGGATACAGGTGCGAACGTAACTCTTTTAAGACCCGACATAGCTCAGAAATTGAATCAACAATTTATCTATACGACTCCAAATATCTTTTTAAAGACAGTCACTGGTGAGAAAGCTAACATACATGGGAAGTTGGATGCATCAATCGAATGTGGTTCCAGACGATTTCAACACAAAGTTTAAGTAACTGACATCACCGATCCATGCATACTTGGCCTAGAATTTCTTCGAGAATACAATTTTACGGTAGACCTGAAAAGAAATGAGATACGGACAGGAGGGGAGGAAATTCCGTTGTTCTCTGCCAAAATAGTTTCCAAAGTTATGCTCCGTATTTGCAAAAGAAAAGACTGTAATACTAGCAAGATCCGAATGCCTCATTCGAGGAGTTACTAAAGCTTCTGAACATTTCAGATATGCCGTAACGAATTCTCCTAGCCAAATTTCTGAAAAAGGTGTCCTTGTTGCAACCACACTTGTCGATTTAAAAAAGGAAACGGTTCCAGTCCGAATTCTGAATATGGACAATAGACCATGGACAAAGGAGCTGTCATTGCATCATATGAACCAGTGGTTGATATTGTTGCTCGTCCCCAAGAAATTTCTGGAGGACAACCTATCCAGTCGATCTTGGAGAATCTAGAAGGACTGAACGAAGATCAGCGAACAGCGCTACAAAAATTGCTCCAAGAATTTCGGAACTTGTTTTACCCATGTGACGCTGATGTCGGCCATTGTAGTGTGACCCGGCGTAAAATCGATACAGATGATCATCCTCCAATTAAACATATCCAAGATGTTTGCCTCTTGCTAGGAAGGAAGAAGCTGAGCGGCTAGTTAAAGAAATGGTTGACAACGGAATTATCGAGGAATCGTCTGGACCCTGGGCTTCATCTATCGTCCTTGTTAAGAAGAAAGACGAATCAACACGGTTTTGTGTTGACTATAGAAAACAGAACGAAATTACGAAAAATGACAGCTATCCTTTGCCTCGAATAGACGACATTCTGGATTCTTTGAATTGAAACCAATGGTTTTCGACATTAGATTTGAAAAGTGGGTATTGGCAGGTTGGAATTCAACCTGAAGACAAAGAAAAGACAGCGTTCACCACCGGGCAAGGACTTTGGCAATTTAAGGTAATGCCCTTTGGACTTTGTAATGCACCTGTGACATTTGAAAGATTGATGGAGACCGTGTTACGTGGATTTCCATCTGAACGTGGATTTCCTGCTTAGTGTATTTAGATGACATTATAATAATAGGAAAAACATTCGAAGAACATTTCAGAAATATTCGTAAAGTATTTCAGAGATTGCAGAAAGCCAACCTTAAACTAAGCCCTAAGAAATGCAAATTCTTTCGAAAGGAAGTTTCTTACCTTGGACACGTTATTTCCTCCGAAGGAGTGAAAACTGACCCAGAGAAAATTAAAGCAGTGGTTGATTGGCCTCGTCTAGAGACAGTATACAGCTTCGAAGTTTTCTTGGATTCTGCACCTAGTATCGTCGATTTGTAAGAATTTTCTCCACAATAGCTAGAACTCTTCATAAATAAACGGAAGCAAAATCTAACTTTAATTGGACAGAAGATTGCCAGAAATCTTTCAATAGTTTAAAGCAGGCACTGACAACTTCACCTGTTCTGACCTACCCCCGGACTGACGAAGATTTTATTCTGGATACGGATGCCAGTAATGAAGGAATAGGAGCTGTGCTATCCCAGAAAATTGGGAACGAAGAGTGTGTCATCACTTACTTTAGTAAGAGCTTAGGTAAGCCGGAAAGGAATTACTGCGTCACCCGTAAAGAACTGTTAGCCATTGTTAAATCTATAGAGCATTTTCTTCATTACCTCTATGGACGGAAATTTCTTTTGAGGACTGATCATGCTTCCTTGAGATGGCTTTAAAATTTTAGGGAGCCTGAAGGCCAGGTAGCTCGTTGGATTTAACGACTTCAAGAATATGACTTCGAAATCCAACATCGCAAAGGAACTTCTTACGGTAATGCAGATGCCCTCTCCCTGAGACCCTGCAAAGAGAGCTGCAAACATTGTGTGAATGCCGAGAAAAAGTTTGGATTGGAAAAGGATACTTCTGTGAGAGTTCTAACAACTACAATAATAATCTGATTCTTGGTCTTCAAGTGATATCCAAAAGGCTCAACTAGAAGATCCAGGTATTAAGTTAATTCTGGAGAAGAAATTAAATTCGGCCAATCAACCATCTTGGCAGGAAATCGCTCCAGAGAGTCCTACAGTAAAACGGTATTGGGCTCTTTGGGACTCCTTACATCTTAAGGACGGCGTTCTATACCGTAAGTGGGAGAGTGATGATGGAAACTCTTGTCGATGGCAGCTTATTCTCCCGAAAAGTCGAATTCCAGAAGTTCTGCGAGAGACTCATGACAACGCAAGTGGAGGCCATTTTGGTGTCATGAAAACGTTAAGTAAAACTAGAGAGCGATTTTATTGGGATCGACTTCGCGCTGACGTTTAGAAATGGTGCAGAGAATGCCATGCTTACAGAGCCAGAAAAGGACCGAAAACAAGAACTAAAAGTCGCCTGCAACGTTACAATGTAGGTGCGCCGTTCGAAAGAACGACTTTGGACACACTAGGGCCTTTTCCTGTGACGGCAAATGGCAATTGATACGTCCTAGTATTAATGGACTATTTCATGAAGTGGCCAGTGGCGATCCCCATTCCAGATCAAGGAGCCTCGACCGTAGCTGAAGAACTCGTTTGTAGTTGGATATCGCATTATGGCGTGCCTATGATATTACATTCAGAACAAGGTACAAATTTTAATTCTGCACTCCTTACCAAGCTGTGCAAACGCTTGGGAACTCTGAAAACTCGAACTACAGCTCAACATCCAGAGTCCGATGGCATGGTCGAGAGGTTTAATTGAACGATTTTAAACCATTTGTCTTTATTCGTTTCGAAGAATCAAATTGATTGGGACATGCATTTGTCACTTTTTCTCCTCGTCTATAGAAGTGCTGTCCACGAAGCGACTGGATGGACTCCCACAGAGATGCTGTTGGGCAGAACGCTTCGACTGCCCTGTGATATCCTCTTTAGACGCCCGACAGATACGCCTTCCTCGCCGAAGGAATACATGAATGACTTAGAGGCACATTTGGAAAGCGTACACGCATTTGCCAGAGAGCGAATAAAACTAGCCACAGAAAATAAACTTACGACTCTGGCGCGACAGAGCACCGATTTAAGTAGGGTGATTCTGTATGGATGTATAACCTAAAGCGACGGAGAGGACTCAGCCCGAAACTGCAACAGAACTGGGAAGCCCCTACACTGTCGTCAAGAAGTTAAATGACGTTGTCTACAGAATTCAGAAGTCGCCGAATGCTAAACCGAAGGTCATTCACATTAATCGGCTAGCTCCATATCAGGCGACTAACCATAGTTGTTCGCAATGAGACTGCTGGGATGTCAGTCTTTATAGAGGGGAGCAGTGTTATAAATATGAAATGTTGCTTCCCAAGAATGCTGATCGTATGGTTTCTAAGAGACGTTCACAGGCCATCTGGACGCCAAGGGGGAAAGCAGGAATTCTACCCCTGGTCTTGGCGACAAACTTGGTGACTTAGAGACAAATTTGGCGACAAAAATTGGCATCACGAATCTTCAAGTAAAATCTAGTCTCTTCGAGAAGTTTCCAGAATAGGACCGAAACATTGGAGAACTTTCTATGTGACGTCACATCCGGTCTTCAAGGTATAAATAGACAGAACCACTGATCGTAAGTGAGTTAGTCTTTCGGAGTGAAAGCGATTATCTTGCTTGTTTTGGAAACTGCGTGATTTTGTTTAAACTGTGGATTGCTGTTTATTTATTGCTACATATTTGTGCAAGTACGATTTTGTTGTTGCCTGTGCTTCCTGTTTTATTATTATTTAAAGAATAAATTACTATTTTTCTAGTATTCTGCTTGTCGGACTGTTCACCTACACACACCGGACAATTTTCGTAACAGTATATTCAATTTAATGATTTTTGGTTTGCTTTAATTTTAATATCGGTAAAATTTACTATACATCATTACTCGATTTTTCGATTACTTTCTTTTATTTAATTGATTTATTTAATAATGTATCCCTCCAATGTTGTTATTATTTCAGGACAAAATAATGAACAGTCAGGATGGTTTCAGGAACAAATATTATTTAATATTTGACACGTTCCACGACACAAGACAGGATACTAAACACAGATTTACGAACATCACTCCATCATTCTATTAATGAAGTCTCTCGCATTCCATTGTTCTTGCGCTTCTAACCAAAAAGAACATTTGGCGCCATCTGGCTACCGCTTAATAGTACATGGAAGGTAATGCTAAATTACGGTGTTACAATAATAATTATATAAAAAGAAATGCTCCTTGGGTAGCTAAATCAGTTCTTTGAAAAACTGTGCATGGAACTTTTTATTTTACATTTATTTTTAAACTTATTCTAAATATTACAACTGGTTTGTAAACAACAATCTTATTTTATTGTAGCAATAGTTGATTTTGTTTCCAATCTTGAGGATATTTATTTGTAGTGGTTCAACTGTATTCACTTATCTGTGGCTGCTACCTTGATGTGGTAGAGAAGCTTAAATATCGTTTGAAATTTCAAACTGTATAATTAAAAGCAGTCTTAAAAAAATAATTCACAAAAAATTTCAGCTTTTGTAAAATAATATAAATACATATCTGTATTTTGATATATATTGCACTTTATTTGAAGAAAGGAATACTTAATATGAACTCTATTATGTGTTTTCTTGAAACTTAGGTACAGTTATAATTCAAATATTCTTCATATACTCCTGTCAACAACAACAAAAAAAAACCCCTTTCAGTTAAATTTCTATAGTATTATCAAGTTCTTTTATATTTGTCTCAAACTACATGATCATAATTAGCTACAAGTCTGAGTTTAACATTTTTTGATTTTACTATATGAATATGTCAAATTATAAAAGTACTACTAAATTGAAGACATAGTTCTATGGGGAAAATAGGAGTAAAGTAAGTAATCTCTCTAAAAGTTAAATTAATGTAGATTTTTATACTTACTTCTGAATCACATAAAAACAGGTATTGAGTCAAATGAAATTAAATCAATTGTGGAAAAAAAAAATTCTGAATAAACTTGTTAGTGTACAAAATGTTTTCATCAAACATTGATTGTTTTAATGACTTTTTTTATGTTATTTTTTTTTTTATTCTCAGTTTAATATTACCTTTTATGATATTTGAAATGCATTGCTTTTAGAAATTATTCAATTTTTTCTTTATTCAAGAAGTCGAACTGTAATTTTTTTTCAACTGAAATATTACACCATCATTTATAACAGTATTTTGATGAAGACAATTGTATATAATTTCCGGTTTTTTAGAGCAATAAAAAAAAAAAAAAATAGAATCAACAAACTTAATCCCAATGTATATTTTTTCAGAAATACATTAATTTTCTGCAATGACCTTCTGTATGTTATATTGACCTTGCATTCATCCCGATTTTTATAAAAGGTCATTAATTCTCTCATGTGTGAAAGACTGTCTAAATCTCATCTTTAATTTTAATGAACAGTACCCTTTTTTTAGTGTCATAAATTGTATTGGCCCTAATGCTTTCAGTTAAACAAATGTGTGAAACATTTTGATTCCCTGATTGAACTCATTTCTTTAATACCAGAATTCTTGAATTTGTCATCTTGATAAACTTTGGAAGGAAAATGATTTTTATTTTAAATGTTGCTATTGATAATAATTCACTTAGCAAATACATGTGTTACTCTTTGTTAAGAGTCACACATGTTAATGTCATTTTAAAATTTAACTTAATTTTGTAATTTCCTGGGCAAGTAACAGACTGCAGCAACTCATTTAACAGCATTTTGACTGGAGATTAAAGGCCTCAAGACCTAAGAGCTCCAACTTCTATCCAACTCATACTCTTATTTTGAGTTTATTCCGTAGAGCTCCTACCGACTTTAAGCAACATTTTCTAGACATTTCGACATTTTGAATCGCCACGAAAATTCGAGCAGGACAGATCAAGTAGGAAAGTTGCAGCGACCACAAGTTACAATCGACATCACGAAGCTCAATCCCCCATTCACGGAAGTTGTGAAGGAAATCATAGAAGGTCAAATCGCGACGGATCCAAAATCGAATTCATGGAAGAGAAAAAGATATTCAAGTTAAAATGTTTCTAATCACGCTCAAACGAATTACTTCAGGTTTAGAAGATTCAATGGTTCTGCAAAAGAGCCAAATACAAGCCAGCCGAAGAGAACAATGAATTTCACGAGAGAAACAAGCAAGCCTACGGCAACACATGCCACTATTAATCAAGTCTATGCAACAAGGAAATAGTTTGAAAACAAGAAAGTTATTGCACTTATCGACACAGGAAGTACCGTCAGTCTACTACGAGAAAATACCAGCAGAAGAATCATCGAACCAACGAAACTAGCGAAGAACAAAATTCTCTTAACCGGCATAGGTGATGCTCAAGTCACTACGATAGGATCTTTCGAACAAGAATTTCAAGTGGATGAAGAAAACTATTCACTAGTATGTGGTACCTAAAACAAAACTAAATTTCAATGCAGTCATAGGTTTAGATATTTTAGAACGAGTCAACTTCACGAAGAATGGTGTAGAATTTGTTAAATATGAAAATCAAGCATTCTTAATGCAGATACTAGTGGAAAACGTCGAAAAAGTAGAACTGAATCACATAGGAGATCCTGAGATCAAAAAAGAACTTACGAAAATGATGAAAAGCTACAAGCCTGAAAAGACGGCAAGCACCAATGTTGCCATGCGAATTATTTTAAGAGATGATGAACCAGTTTGTCAATCGCCACGCCGATTAGCATTTATGAAAAGAGAAGTAAATCAACAGATAGAAGGATGGCTCAAAGACGGCATCATATGCCCAAGCTCATCAGAATACGCCAGTCCAGTCTTTCACATTTACAAATATAGAAGAATAGAGTTACAAAGAAAAGATGCTACGAAGAACTTAGAAGAAATACAATCCGAAAATTGGAAGATTTACAAGAAGAAGAAAAAAATTCTGCGGAGGTGATATAGCTCCACAATATGAAAACAGATATGATAAAACATTTTTCTATTAACACCATTTAAATATAAAGCGTAGATAGATATTATTTGGTGAAGTTCGTTTGATTTAATTTCATGCTATATTATTTTCTTTTTATGCACTAAATATTGTCTTGTGTTAATTACATTTTCTATATATGCTTATTTACATTTTATGCTACTTTATATCAGAATTTTTATCATTCCTATATGATAAAGTATTAAAAAAATTGATTACATATTTTGCTCCATGTAGAATATTGAAAGGTTTTGAAATTCATTTTTTACTATTATTGTGTTATAAGTTATTTTGAAAAGTATAAAGTATAATTAGTGAAGTTTTGAAAATTCCAGTATAGCTGGAGGCCAGCTCTATTTGGAGGGTCGAACTCTGTAGGATTTTCCAGCTAATTATTAAGCAATTAATTTTATTTTCCAATTTACTGTAAAACCAGTTCCTCCGATACTCGATAGATGTCACCACGAATCTTAGTCATGTGATAAGCTCATGCAGCGCCACCTATTCCAGAACAAAAACGGAGTGACACTCGTTTTCGCTCTCTTTCCCCCACTTTTCCGCTTCTCTTCTCCTTCGCATTACCAGCGTCGGAAGAAAAATTCAAACGCCCGAGCGCGTTCCAGCGCCCATCGCCGATATGGGATAAGACTGCCATCTATCCGTCTTGAAAGAACTGTTTACTCCTAATAGAGACAACCTGTACGTAGTTCAAAGTGCAAATATCTTCATCTCTCCAAATATTAAACGAAGTAAAACAAGTTGAGTCTCATCATTGAATTCCTACGAAATCATAATAGAGCCCGGTAATGGAATTACCTCCCTAGACAACCAGCCCTTTGCGTAAGAGCAAACCATCGTAGATTCAGGATGAACAATCTCATCACCCCACTGTCTACACACACACATATATGAAAATTTATCATTATGCTAATCCATTGAAAATTTCAAACTCTACGCAAACATAGATTATGTGCACACATGATATATTTTTTTTCAGGGTGCTCTTTTAATTAGTTTTTATTTGGTGTTAGATTCCTTTATTATAAAGATTCTGTCTAATTCAAATACTAGCTGATATATTTTTTTAAGTCTAGATGATTTATAATTTTAGTCTTTTAGGGAATGTTTGTTAGTGAATTTCTGTAGTACATCATTGTATTCATATAATTGTGCTGATATTGTGGATAAGAAATTGTTAATTCCTTGTGTGTTATTCAAGTTTTGATTGAAATATTTTTTTTGTTTTTAGACTGTATTACAGTACACAATTAATTGTAATTAATACATTGGGAAAATATTTGATACATTTTTATAAATTATTCATGAAAACTTTTCAGGTTACCATAACTTTGGAAATAAATACAAAATTGAATATGAAAAATTAAAAAATAAAAATTTTGATTATATTTACCCTTGTTTAAGACTTAATATTAGCAAAATTACAAATTATTCAGTTATACTTTTTTTACTATCAAAGTTAATATAGCATTTTCAGATACTGAAATCTCAGGTTGCTAGATTTATCAATCAAGCACTGATAATTTGATTTCTTTAAAATATCTCATTTTTATGTAAAACCAATTACACAGTTTGATTGGAGCCAACAATATAAATAAATATTCTTTCTATCCTTTCGTTAAATGTCATTTGCAATTAGCTAACATGTTCGAATATTAGTACACACTGATTACATTAAATATCCATCATGGAGAAATATTTGTTGCAGCTAAAAAAAAAAAGATTAGTATTGAAGGAAAGTTAAGGAAATGACTACAAATATATTTTAAAACTTGAGTAAGTTTTTTAGGTACTTGTCAGTTGCTTCTCATAGCTTTTTTTTTTTTTTTTTTAAAAAAAAAAACATTTTGCAAATTTACTGTCCTAAATTTGTTCAAGGCTAATCATTTACCCCCAAAAAGAAATGCTTCAAAAAATAATTCCTCATTTTTTTTTATTGGGAAACAAATATGTTTATTAAAAAAAACTAATTTTATATCATAAGAAACTTCTGAAAATGAAGAATATGTAAAGTGTACAGTTTAATGTAATTTCTCACTCACTGAAAAAAAAAAGTATTTCTAAAATGTAAATTTTCTGCAGAAATATTTATACATGTGTATTACAATCTTGCAGTACCTACTCTCCAGTAATTTTTTTTCTTTCTGTTTCATATTTATAAACAAGAGGAATATTTCCAACTTTTTTCAACTTACAAGAATGAATTGTTGATAATTTTGGTAAATCCAAATTTCAATATTGCAATCATTTGTTCATAATATATAGAAGCAATTGCATAAAGCATGTTTCCTGTAAAAATAATATAAATGCAGGAAAGTTAAATTTCATTTGCAACTTGACTGTATTGTAAAAAAAGGAAATATGAAGTTTTGTTTCACAAATGCGAATTTATCTTTTAAGAAGTAAGCAACTTATAGCTGTAACTTTCATGAAGTGCTTTTTTAACTAATTATTTTTAAAATCTTTTTCTCTTATAGACGCCAAGAAAAACCTAAGTAATACATGCTATTTTTTATAATGAATTTACATACACATTTTTTTCCATGGTAATTTTGAATCGTAATTAAAACAATCATTCCAAAAAATTAAACTGTAAAGCTACTTTAGGAAATGTTTTAAAAAAAAAAGTTCTATGCAAAGAACAGATTTAGCAACCCAAAGTGCCCTTCTTTTGTTTTATAATTATTATTAAATTACTCAATTATAAGGATTAAAGTAAATTATAAAATATTGAGAGACATTGACAATAATAAACTTTTCTTATATTAAAATTAAAGGAAACTATAAATTATTAAATTGTATATTTTTTCAGCTACTTGAAATTAAAATCAAAGCAAACGATAAAAAATCCAATTTACATGTTAAAAAATGGAAAATTGATCTGGTAAGTCAAAACGCCCCACCTGAAACATTATCCCCTTAGGTGGCTAAAATAATAGAAAATACTATTACAAACTTCATAAACTAAAGATACAATTCAAAAAGAGAATTTGGAAAAAAATAACATGCTTAAACGTATTTAAAAACTAATTGAAGCCTTCGTTGCATCAAGAAATGTCAAATTGGATTCCTTTTCCTCTAATATTTTAACATTTACATTGATTTTAGATTTTTCTTCCAAAATCCCTCTTTCCTTTATCAGAAATCCCTAGCCTCAGGATTTTCCTGTCTCAAGACTTATATCGAATAAAAATTATTCCCTGATTCTACCACATATAATTTTTCTTGCAAACGTTCTCGTACGTGTATGCTTTTAGTATATTTGTCTCGTTTCTTCTTTAAAGTTTGTTTACGGCGGCAATAACGCTTGGGGCTGGCCCTGATTCGTCACCCATTGTAATTTCGCACACATTAGAGTTATAGATGAAATAGTTTTTGTTCCATGTTGATGTCAATCCTTTTCCCTTTAATAATCCCTCCGATGTTCCCTACCATTTGGTTCGTTCCTCCATTTAGCCGTAAATAATTATTTCTGTCTTGTCGGGCTTTAATCACAGATCGATTATGTGACAGCGATCGCCTGAGTTCGATTACATTTTTTAAAGTAAAAGTACTAACATCATATTTGATTAAAATTTTAAAGAGATTATAAATTCTAGAAGTTGCGAGAGAATCATGATTGAAGAGAAAAAACGTTTTCAATTATAATATGGAAGCATTTGGTAAGTCTCACAAGTGTGATATCTGTATCAACCGTTTAAAATTGTGATAATTAAATACTCATGTTAAAAGGATGTATATTTTTAAAAAAAGTGTGGTAGTAATTTTCCTGAGTAAGAGAGAGAGAGAAAAGAATGAAATCGCATTAAATCATATGACAGAAAAATTCCTTAAAAGTGATCACGGTGATAAATTTGGCGACTTTTTAAAAGTAAGTCGTTTAACTATCTATCTGGATCAAAAAATGTCAAAAAGCAGCTTAATACCGAAAGCAAACAAGTAATAACATAGAACAATGGCGAATTATGAGATATTAGTGATAAAAAAATTAATAAAATTTTAAAATAGAATGATTAAAAAATTATTCTATATGTATTCAATATATAATATAAATATTTTTATTAAATTGAAATTTAATGATTTTAGTGAGATTTATAGAATTAATAAGATGGTGATATAAAATTATTTGTATAAATTATTTTATTTAGGTACAAATACATCTACGATCAATAGAATTTCTTGTCCAATCTTGATGTAAAAATTTGGCTATAATAATTCCTTTCCTGGTACCCAGCAACCTAGAATTTCTTGTCTCGCAGCCAACAACAATTTATTTTGCTCCCCCACACCATCTACATTTTTTCTCCACACACTTTCATGTTTTTAATTCAAAATCTAGTTAAATGTAATTATATTAAAAATATTAAATTAATTAAATATTAATATTATTTCCTACTTCACAATAGTAATCAAATATTGCATTTAATCGTGTTGCAAATTGAACCTAAGCTTAATTTAGTAAACATTCTGCAATTTGAAAATTACTCAAACATTATCTTTCAAAATAAATTAAGACATTTTATTATGGCAAAGGATATTGATATCATTGGTAAATCTCAGAATTTTTTTTTCTGACTTGAGATGTTTGTCACTTTTTTGTCATATTTTGGTCCACAGGTTCAAATTATGACACAAAAAGGATTTTAAAATTCTTTTTTGGGATGCATGAATTTTTTTTTTTTTTTTTTTTTTTTTGATTGAATGCTTAAAGTTAAGCTTTGTAATGTTGTGCAATTATGGTGGCATGTAAATTTTTTACAAATTTTTTTTTTCTTTTGAACCAAAATTTTCTGCATTCTCTCTCTCTCTCTTTTTTTTTTTAAAAAAAAATTCCTGATACTTAAATAAAACTAAAGGCACTTGTAAAAATGTTATTGCATTTAAAAAAAAAAAAATTCCCCATTATTATAGGCAAAAATATAGTAGGGGATTTTAACATTTTTTTAGCCTTAACATTAGAGTACTTTTGAAAAACTTGTTTAGAGAGTACATATTTTTTTTCATTCAAATTTATGTTATGCATTTTAAAATTATTATTTCTGAAAGTTAATTATTTGGATACATGGAAGTTCATAGGTTAACATGTTGTATTCAAAATGAAGAATTAATTGAAAAACATGTTGAAAGGTTTTTGTTTTGTTTTATATTTGTCACAAGCCTTTCTGAATTGTTGATTTCTTTCACTTTCCGATGAATCTTCCATTACAAAAACAGGTTTTGATGAGGAGTTTCAGATTAACAAATATTTTTAAAAACTGCTCTTTGATACAATTTTTAAAATTTGCCTAATATGCTACATACCACTAACATATCTGTTCCATAATTTAACATACTAAACATACATAAATATGTAATTTCCTTATTATAGCAATAACCGCTATAACCTTGTGGTCACAGTCACAAACTGGCAGCTAGTGTTGTTTCAATGGGTCATGGGTTAGTATCCTTATGCTAATAATAAAATGCAATACAGCAGGGCTGATGCACATTAAAACTTATGAGGCTGCTCCAAGTCCTTCTATTGACATGGTGTGGAAGTATGGAGAGGGAGATGTCAGCTCTAGTGATATCTTCATCACTTGATCAAGCTTCACCATTAGGAGGTTATCACGTTACTTCTCAGCATAATTTTAATAAACAATCAATTAAAAAAACTGTTATAGCAGCCCATGTCAAATTATGATTATGCCAAAATGGTCACTAAACTCATGTAGCATACTTTGGCTATTAATCCTTGGAGGTAGTTTTTACACTGGGGACATACCACGAATATCATTATATTTATAAATACAAGTTTCTCTGGATATATATATATGGACTTTTTAATAGAATTACAAGAGAAGAAGGTATCAAACAATCGTATTTCTTAGTGAGACATTGATTTCACGAAAAAAAAAATGTAATTCATGGAATGCCTATCATACCCATATATTCATGATGATCAAAATTTGTAGCACACTCAACTTGCTCTCCTTAAACCTGCCATTCATACTAACATATTTTCTTATCTGATGCACATTCATACTACTGAAGTATCATTCCCTTATAAAACCATTTTTTGACTTTCTTTGTTGCAAAATACAAATGCTTCCTTGCAAACCAAACATCAGATCATAAAAATTTTAATCCATACATAATTTTTAACATGTGCATTTTTTATTCATCGGTTTCAATTTTTTTAAAAAGAGTAAATCGTAATTTCATGCAAGTTTCAGAATCATTATAAGAAAGAAGACTCCATAATTTTATCTCTCTGAATCATGATTTTTATTTTATAAATTTGAAATAAGACACAAAATTTATTTTTGCATATTTTAAATTGTGTATTTTATGCAACATTTTCTGTACATATTTGTTATCTTACATTTTATTTTTAAATAATAAATTTTTTAGAATTGCTTTTGTTTGATTATATCTGTTATGGGTTAGTTAAAAATGTCTCTCTCTCTCTCTTTTTTTTTTTATGATACAAAAACATTATTATGACTTAAATTTCTTTGCAAATTTGGAACATGTTTATGGGGAAAAAGGGTTTGTGATGCAAAAAATATTGTTAATTTCAAAAGTTTGTAATTGTCATGTATAAAACCTTATTTTTTTTCACTGTGGACACAATTTTCTTTGAAACAAAACATAACTTAAGTCTCATGTTGATTTATTCCTTTTTAAAATATAAATATTATATGTACAAATTGTGTTGTGTTGCACTAATTTTCTAATTTCATATTATATTTTTTATTGTAAATTTTCATACTAGGAAAAAAAATTATTTTGGTGTAAAAAGAAAAACTGATTTACTATTTTCAAATTTTGTCCTATGTTAATTTTTTTAGCATTGAAATTCTCTCTGGCATTTAGAGTTCCTAATAGTTCTTGATACTCATTAAATGGTCTTGAGTGATTTATGTTCATTATATGATCACTTAATATGATAAAATGAGAAGGTTTTAAAATACTAACTAAACATAAAATAATATTGATAAAGGTTACAATTCTGTAAAACATTGAGAACTATTTTATACCTAAGTGCGGTTATTTTTAAATATATTATTTTTATTCAATTAAGCAAAATCTCTCAAAAGTAATTATTTTACAAAATTATTTTTTAGTAATAATAATTTAACTATAATCTTTATATTTACTTCAGCAGAAGTAAGTATGAAGATCAGAGTCTTAAAATGCATTTCATTCTAAAAAAATGTAGCATTTTTTAAATAATTTAACATGAAGATAAAATGGTACAAAAAAAAGCAGTGATTGAATTGTTTATAAAAAAAAAATTTTTTTTCAATGGATTTACTATTGAAAAAAAAAAAAAAATTTGCAATTTTTTTTTTTTTTTTTATTGGCAAATTTTTTTTACTTACTTCCTCTTTTTTTTTTTTTTTTTTTTTTGGTGATAAAAAAAGCGGTGACTGACATGTTACACTATCGCAGATTATTTGTTCTTTATTAGATAAAAAAAATATTGACCCGCATGCTACAGTATCACAAATGATATAAATCAAGATGTACATAAGATTTCAGAACTAATCCATCAGTGCTTTGCTTAAATGATGAATGTTAAGAAATTAATTAGTATAATCTATTTTAAAGAATTTACTCAGATATTTTTCTTTAAAAAATAGTTTTCAAATGTTTTATTGCTTAAAATATTTTCAATGTTTAAATATGTTCATTCAAAGATTAATTATTTCAAATTCAAATTGAAGTAAAATATTTTTAAAATTATAAAATATTACAATAACATTTGAAGTTGATTCATATACAGGTGAGTTTATAGAGCTGAAATTTGTACATGTTATATTCTGATAGATTTATTGAATTGTATTGGCTAAGATTTCACACATATAAAAATAATGAACCAAAATTTATTTAGAAATCTGTATCTGTTATAGAGATTAAAACATCTTCAATGATAAAGCTGCATTTAAGAGTTTGTAGATTGATTGAATGCCGTAAATTTAAATTTATGTTCTCCTTACAGTGAGAAAAATCTAGCATGTTTACTATTAATTTCTCTATAGCTCTGAAAATTCAGAAAATACCACTACCAGTCCTGATTAAAAATTTTATGTTAGTGCACACATTATACTTCTTTACATGTTATTTTTTTGGAATCTGAATATCTTGTTCTTGTTTTATGATTGATTTGAAAAAACCTCATAAAACATTCCTCAGAAAAATATAGGAAAAGATATTTTTTTATAATGGATTGGTAAGGAAAATGTTTCTATTTATGTTTTATATCTTTATATCAATACTAGAAAATATTTTAATTTGTTAATTTAAACACTTAACAAAATTAAGATTTAGTTTTTATAATAAGATCTCTTCAGGTCTGCATTTGATCAAGAAAAAAAAAATCTTCCAATTAAAAAAAATTTCCGCTTGTTCTGCACATTGGAGGGATTTGAAAAATCTTAAATTATAATGTAATACAAGAGGTAATTATAATGTAATTACCTTTATTAATGTAATACAAGAGATAATTGCATCATGAAAATGGAGAACATCAGAAGCGTCACTTCATCATCATGACTACAGCAGAAGAGAAGGGAATTTTTTTTGCTTGGAATTTATATGCAAGGATTTTTTCAGATTATGTGGTATTGGATGGAGGAATTTTAGTTGCAGCCAGAAAGTCTAATAGAGATTTTCCCTATTGATTTGAGGAGTGAGAAATGATCACTGAGTAGATTTCAAGAATACATATGTTCATTAATTAAAAGTTAAATTGCATTGGTATCAGGAAATAAAGATAGATTATTTACTGTGATAAAGAATAGGAAAAATTAAATTGAATTTAGGTGAAATCATTATACACACACACATATATAATACATGATTTTGCATAAAATGTATATTGTGTCAAAAATGCACATTCTTCGAATAATATTTTTGGGACTCTTATTAACAATTAAACTAATGGGTTCGTATTGAAACATAATGCTCAGCATGATAACATTTCTCTCATATATGGTTATAATTTCATAATCATAAATAATAATAATTTTGTTTATCGACTTCTCCAGATAAAATTTAATGAGTCTGGATGTCACGTGAGTCAAAAATTCTGATTCAAATCCGATGAAGTTTTTTTTTAGCTTTTCTGCAAAGATTTTAGTAAAAATTTCATAAATATTCGAATGACCTTGA
This sequence comes from Nephila pilipes, assembly GCA_019974015.1. Lineage (NCBI taxonomy): Eukaryota > Metazoa > Arthropoda > Arachnida > Araneae > Nephilidae > Nephila > Nephila pilipes. The sequence goes on along the minus strand of BMAW01070531.1, from coordinate 74,773 downwards.
CTTTTTATTTAAAGAAAAGATATTCTTTATATTATATAAATGAACATATAATTTAATAATTAAAGCACAATAACATGCAAAATATCAAAAATTGCTAAGTATATGATAAGATAAATACCTATACGTATAAAAATGCGTAAGTTCATTAGAAACCAATAAATCTTAATACAGGTACAGAAGGACTGCACAAGCAGGCATATGATTTTAGGCTTTATAGATGAACTTCAATAAAGACATGTATGTTAATTTGCATAAAGTTGTTTATTTTCTGCATTCATTTAATTCTCTGCATAAGGATATTTAAGTTAACCTTAAAATAAGCACAAATTTCGTAACATTCTACTGTAAAGTTTCTCTTATTTAGATTTAATAAGAGATCCTTTTATTGTTAAAAGTTTATTTAAAATTTTTGGCGATTTAAAAAAAGTTTTGTCATCGCTTTTTAAATATATTTACTTTGAGCAATATATATATTAAAAACTATATGAGTGTGTTTGTTTAGAATCCTAACTTATATACACTGAGTCACAAAAGTAAGTATGCACAGTAATAGTGTTTATGTTTTTCAAAGAATAAAGAGATATATAATCTTGTTATATTCAAAATTTAAATGTATTTAAAAAATAGCTAACTTAAATTTAATTTTAACATAAAAAATATCACAAGATTACAATCATGTAATTTGCAAAAATAGTATACTTAAAAATTAACATGTATTTCATGTCACAAAAATAAGTATGCAGACAAAACAGGGAAAGAGAAAAAAAAGATAATTTTTACAAATTTCTTTTGAAAAAAACTAAAAATTAATAATAAGTAGGATAGCCTTTGGCTTTTAATCTTGATGACATTAAGTTCTCTAAATTTTGGGTCACAGAAGATGATATTTTCTGCCACTCCTCCAAAACTACTCATCTAAAATCATTCTTATGTTTAATCTCGTTTCCTAATTTGTCTATCAAGGTAATTCCGCAAGTGTTCAATGGGGTTCATATCGGAAGACTGAGGAAAATTGAAGAGCAGCCATTCTAGTACAGTTCGAGCTGTGTGTTTTGGATCTCTATCTTGATGAAAGATATACGATTTCTGAAGTCCTAATTTTGCACCGTTTGATGTAGATCATCTTTTAAAATGTTCAGATGAGAGTAAATAAAATGAATTGATAAAATAACTGAACTCATTCCTTATTCCATCAATTATTTTTAAATTGCCTCCACCAGCCGCTGACATGCAACCCAAACCATAATTGAACCACCACCGTATTTAACAGTTTCTCTCCTGTTTTTTGGTTCGAGCTCTGCATTTACTTTTCTCCACACTTTTTGGTGTCCATCTGATCCATAGATGTTGAATTTACTCTTATCTGAAAAAAAAAATAACAGAATTCCAGAAACTTCTGTTTTACATTCTCTTTTGCAAAAATGAATCTCTTTGATCTCCGTATCCGTAACATACAGTATAATCATAAAGAAATGTATCTAGACTTTCAAATGGCTTACAATCTTTATATTTTCAGATTGCATACATACTTTTATGATGTAAGTTTTTATTGGTAGATTAGAAAATGATCTTTAAAATTGTAAAATAAATTAAGGTAAAGTTCATTTTCCATTTTCTTGTAGTGTAATTCGCACAATCAATTATATATCTTGTATTTATTTTAAAAATGTGGACTTTTTGACTTGGATAACACGTGATGCATTCTTACATTTGTGACTAAGAGTGTATATATACACAGAAATGGGAGTTAATAGCTCATTTTTGTAATCGATCTGGGAAGTTTTTGGATTCATTAAAGAGATGGATTTTTGAAAGACAATATGAAAGAAACAATATATGTGCAAATTATTTACCGACAAATTTTCGACTATGAGGTTTACATATTAAAGAATCGGGACTCTGTGGATGAGACTACAAAACAGATGTCTGGTTCGTGGCGCCCTCTAGTTCAGGAAGCCATAACAAATATCAATTCCTACGAACACACATATGTATATTATTTAAGTAACATGATGGCATAAAATATTCAAATAATTGAATACATTCAGGAGGAAAAGATAAAATACCAAAGTTTTTAGTTTGGAATTCCGTTATCTTGAAGATATAAAACCAAAAAATTCATAAAATTATTTACAATTGGCGGATTCACCAGTTCTTCGCAAAGGTGAATTTTCAAAAAAATTCTACAAAATTTTTTCAGAAGTATTTTAATATAATTTTTTTAGTGGGTAAGAAACAAATGAATAACTTTTGCGGTCTTCAGTAAATCCACGAAGAAGGATGAATTGTCAGAAGCCAAATCGATTGTTGATTAATTGTTCATCACCTAGTAATATGTCTTAATAGGTTCCGTAGCGAAAGAGAAAACACTTAGCTTGTGTATGGATTTACTAGTAAAAATCAAATAAAACCAACTGATTGATAACCCCTTTATTTTTTTAAAAAAGGATCCAATGCTCAATCCATATATGGTATGAATACCGTATCGTTTTAATGACAGAGGAGGGAACAATTTTAAAAATTCTAAATAGTGCTTTTGTCACTATTTTCAGAAATTGGCATATTAAATTACATTCACGGAACAAATTCAGTTTTCTAAAAGAAATTTAGATCTATCACATAATTTTGAATGTTTCATTCATGAACTAGGCCGCAGAGTACTTAAGAAAAACTTTTACTATCAATCGCAGAAGATTTTTAAATATGTGGAAGGAAATTAATTTAAAATGAAAAATATGTTCAAGTTGAAGAAAATAAATTAAAAAAAAAATTTTTTTTTAAGCAAATCGAAATTAGTGAAAAAAAGATAATAATTCGATATAAAAACCAACGTTTTTAAAAACAATGTTTTTATATGGTGGCAAAGTTTATTAGAGAAAATTTTAGAAATATTAGTTAAAACTGTTAGTTATTTTTAACTTTAAAATTTACTTAAAAAGAGACGTTTGTGACAGTATTAAAAAATTCATAATACTCATAAAATCAAAACATGCATTTGAAAGTTTGTAAGTCATTCTATTAAAAAAAGAATGGGAACCAGAATTCAGAAAAAATTATTGTGATAAGACACGGCGCCAAATATTGGAAACTTTCTTTCTTGCGAATGATTACTGACTAAAAGTCAGCAACCCTTACTATCTGGGAGATAGTATCTCCCCTTTGTGAGTGCAAAAGGTTTACGATACCTCATGCGGCGTGGGGAGTGCCCGGTGCTCCCAGAGGGGGAAAGAAATTTTTTCCTCAATCCTAAAAGCGCCGAGAGGAAAGAATATTTTGACTTATTAAAACTATTGAAATATGAGTTAAAACTTGTCGCAAACGTCTAAATATTGCATTGTTAGGCGAGTACGAACGATTCCCAAAATTTCAAAGCTCTAGCTTGATGGGAAGTTGGTTAAATTAACGATCGAAAATTTGATGACACACACACACCAAGTGAAATTCAGAAAAACGGAATAAATATGAGGTCAAGAATTGAAACCGTGTCCGAAATTAGAGGGGGTGGTTTAACCACTGTAATCGAATATGGAGTGCAATGGAAGAGCGAAAAATAGTTGAAAGCAGGACTCATGCTGTGTAGGAATTTAAAAGAAATTGGGTTTTGAGAAATAATGCAAAGATGTTTTTAATATAATTATGAATATTGGAAATATTGTAAAAATTCTGAGCGTTATTTTGAAAATGTTGTTTAGTTGTAGTAAGTTCAATTGCATCGAAAAATGTTTATTTTTTTGATGAGACAGATTAGTGTTCTGGAAATTAACCGTTCACCGAAATATACGTGTTAATAATACGATATTTTTAAAAACAAAGAATTTTTTTTTAAATTTACATTTCTTATGAAAATTATAATTATTTTATCTTTTTAAAGTATTTTTGTAACAAAATTGCTTTGCATGTTTGACCGAAAAAAATATAGATTTTTAAAGCTTTTAAATAATTCGAAATAAACGAAATATTCGCTGTGCAAACAAATAATTGATTCCAGATCCGGAAAGATAATAAGCGAATACTTAAAACACTATCCAATTCCACGTACTGTGGGGGAACGAAGAAAGAAGAAAACTGTGTCGTATAAGAATTTAAAAAATTGGTTAAGAGTGTTGTTCTGAATCGATTATCAATATTGGATATTCAGAATCTTTTTACCCATCTCGTCTGGCATCTTAAAGTTTAATCACAAGATCTTAAGTTCTAGACTGACAAAGTATAACTAAAATAGTCAATTATGTTCCGAATATTGTTAATGAGGGGGATGCTCTCCACAATTAGTTCCTTGCCGCGAGTACAAACTACTTCTATAATTTTCAAAGAATACGTTTACTGAATTACGATGCGAGTACCTCCTTTCAATATTCAATCCATCCGATAGCATAAGGTCCTAATCTCACCAAATCAACAAAATACGCCAAAAGATTTCTGCGCACATCACACTATATTCTTCCTATGAGGGATGTTCCGAAAATAAGTTTCGCATTTTTTGAAAAAGCACATGGTACACCAGGTGAAACAAACAACCGCCATAAGAATCCACATCCGTTGCTGCCTCAACGATGAAGTTGCAGAGTATTACGTTTGCGCAGAGCGACGAAGAAAAGAGAGTAGTAGCAGATCACGTGGCCGGCAATGAAAGTGCGTGTTGTGATCTAGTATGAATGAGTATGTGGGAGTTGTCATCCATCAACTCCTACCAAACGTTTATGTTGAATGGGTCATGTCTCTTGAAATGGTTGGACGCTGGTGTTGCATATTCTGTGGAGGATGAAGATCGTAGTGGGTGTCCCTCGACATCCACGAATGAAAACACTGCTAGAGTAACAGGACATGATGTGAGCGAATAGGCGCGTGTCAGAGGTGGCGTCCACACTGCCTATTGGTCGTGTTCAGGTACATCCAAAACAATGCTGAGGGAGAGCAGGCTGTACGACAATCACTTGCATCGCATGGCATCGAGTTTAATCAGAAACATTTCTTTAAACTGATTGCACGCTACGACAAATGCCTCAAAGTCAATTGCTACTATGTCGAATAATATTACAAGATACATAGTAGTAGTATCGCGCACATCTTCAAGATTAATGTGCAAATTACAGGAAGCATCAGATGACGCTGATGGTACGTCACAATGACTGGAGTGTAAGAGAGGTGTATATAAGGAATGGTGGCAAAGAAGTAAAATTGTTCTCAAGCGTTCTATAAGCCGCTCAGTGCTGCAACCGAACAGTTATGACTCAGAGGACACATGTGGATGATCTTTCACGTGGTAAAATTATGGGCTGTCTGGAATGTGGGCGTACTCAGATGGAAGTATCGTAGGAACTTGGAATTGCTTAAAGTGTCATCTTTAGACTTCCAAAATGATGGAAATGTCAGTAGACGTTACAGTACAGGTCGCCTCCCCTCCCCCCAGTTACAACGCCGAATGACGCTGGCAGAAATTGCAAAAAAGAAGACGGAGCATAGCATAAGACTTTTCTCGTCCTTTCACGGGTACGACAGATTCAAGGGTAAACCGTGTGCGGACATATAGGTCTATGTGCCCGTAGACCTGTCGGATGTGTTGCCAGCGGTTAGCCTGGAGTAGAGAACATGCAATGTGGACCAAGTCACAATGGGTTTGTGATGTTTTCCGACGGGTCCACGTTTAGTTTACAGTTTGATTCACGTCGGACTTTGATATGGAGAATGGCAAGTACCTGCTACCGCCAAGACAACATCATTAAACGAAACCGTTGAACGAACGTGCAGTATTGTTCGTAAGGAATGGAAATATACTGGACTCCAGAACAGATCTACATGTTCAAATCGGAACCGTGACGGGCCAAATTTATCGAAACATCATTATGGAACAGCATGTTCGTTTGTTTAGAGGTGTCGTGGGCTTAGAATTTGTGTTTATGGATCACAACGATCGCCCTCACCGTGCAAACATTGTAAACAAATGCCTTCAATCTGAGGATATCACTCGGTATGGAATGGCCAGCTTTCTCGCCTGACTTGAACCCGATAGAGCATGTGTGGGACAGGCTCGGCCGACGAGTTGCAGCCCATCAACCACCTTCTACATGTGTACCGGAACTTCGGAGATCATTTCTTGCTGAGTGGAGTAATCTTCCCCAAGATCCGCTCGATAATTTGGTACTCAGCATACGTAGGGGTTGTACGGACTGTATTTTATCATCTGAGAGACATACAAGATAATAATTATCATACCTACCATGTAGTGGTGAGTTTTTTCGGGAGGAGAGATATTTTTTGTTATTGCTCGAGAAAGAAAAAATCGTATCTTTTATGAATGTTATCTTTTTTGTTCTTTATCTTTTGTTTAATAAACAGGTTTTTGAATAAGTCCCGCTTTTTTTTTTTTGTTTGTTTTTGTTTTTGAACCTTAATTTGCGGCAGCTGGCTTTATCCGTAATTTATGGGCTAGAGTGTATAATGAAATAAAATGGCAAAAATTAGAAAGATACTATATAATGAAAAAGTAGTGGATTTAATATAAATCAACATATACCTTTTCTGCAGAAGTTTTCTGAACTTGTAATGGGTGAAACAGATTTGGGGGCGGGGAGGATGCCTGGAAGATTCGGAGTTATATGTAATTGTGCGAACCAATTGGGGCTACGCGGACAGAAAAAGTGTGGGAACTGCTGAATTAGGAGATTCATTCTATTTGATGTAGAGACAGGTCATAATTCAGTTTCTAGAAGAATGTCCCTTCTTTCCAGAGTCGTTGATTCACATTTTCGTCAAAATCGTTCGAAAGATAGAAATGGGTATACCGCATTGCTAAAAATAAACGTCTTGGGCTCTAATCTCATGCTACATTTCTCATGATACGAGACCACAAACCATATGCGAAAGGGTTATTGCATTTTATATTATATTTAATAATAAGGTGATGATAATGTAAATGTTAACCTTTCCTTTAAGAAAATGTTTTTTGTACGGATAATATAATACATGGTTAACCCAATGATTTACCGGATTTTAAATATTTATTTATCTGCCTGAAAGCCCTGCCCATTTATGAAGGAAAAGAAAATATTACATTTTTCATAGATTTAAGGATATTTATTGTACAATATATTTTTCGTCGTTACTTATGAACTCTAGCCAGCGCGATGGTAATTTGTAAATACCATTTTTGAGAAATGCGTTGTCTTTAGAAGTGAAGAACTCCTGTAGTGCTAGGTTGACGTATACTTCGGTTTTGAATTTTTTTTTTCCTTTTAAAAAATTTTTGCAGGGCGATAAGCAAGTGATAATTAGAGGGTGCTAGCTCTGAAAAGTAGGGTGGATGCGACAGAAATTCCCAACTTAGCTTTGTGATTTTTTTTGATGAATTGCCAAAGCAGCATGTGGTTTTGTATTATCGTGATGCAATATAATGTGCTTCATATTGAACATCGCCGGACTATTTTCTTTCAGTGCTTTGCTTACATCACCCATTTGCTGACAATATCTCTTCGAATTGAGCTTTTTGTTAGGTTTCAAAGTGGCTGCGGCAGCCTAGTCGTCAGGGTTTCGGATTCGTGGCCGGCGGTTTTCGTTCAGTCGCGGGTTCGATCCTTGACCGCCGTGTAGAGGGGCTGATGCACATTAAATCTATCGGGGCGCAAAGTTCTCCCGTTAGCGTGGTGTTGAAGTTGGGAGAAGGGGAGGGGGCTGCTCAGGTGTCGTCCTCATTCACTTCACTGAGGTTCAAAATTACGAGGTCCGTCGCCAATAGCCCTCGTGTTGCTTCTAGTGCGACGTTAATAAAATCAAACCAATCCATAGCATAGATAATTTCTCTTACCATTTAGAAAAATCAGCATTATATTCCTCTGTCTGAAATGTTCCTTTTCCTTGCGTTTCACTTAATCTTCTAATTGTTCCCAGAATGAATATGAATTACTAGTTGAATTATATTAAGTGTTGTCATATTGATCTCACATTTGAAATAATTCAGAGAAACTCCCTAACTCCTACATTGATATATCGTGACAATAATGTTTCCACGTTACGCTGGGCTGAAGTGAGAGGCTAAGGCTCCCGTCTACTGGCCATTTTGATTTTGTTAGTTTAATGTTAATCCTATGGAATTTCGACTTCCATTCTCAAATTTTTGCCATTTGATCTGTTTGAATTCAATAAAGCGCATCTGAAAGAGCAAAAAAAATAATGAATGCTTCTGCGGGATTACTTTTTCCCTCCTATTTTTAAAAATATTTTTATCCTATTTTAATAATTCGTATGTGACTTTTCTGGTTCTTAAAAAATATTTTTAAAAATCGGATGGAAAAAGTAATCCCTCAGAAGCCTTCATTATTTTTTGCTCTTTCAGATGCGCTTTATTACATTCAAATAGATCAACTAGTAAAGATTTGAGAATGGAAGTCGAAAATCCATAGGATTAACATTACGCCCACGAAATCAAAATGGCCGATAGACTGGAGCTTTAATGAACATCATTTTAGCACTAGTTCAATTGTCATGAGCCCGGTAATTGCTTATAAAAAATGTCATTTATTATAGCCCTGCCAGTAATATAAAACCCTGCACTTTTAGGTAAATGGGTTTACAATGGTTAACATATACGGAATAATATCGAATCCTATGTTGTGACCATATTTATAATCCTTATAAGTATCATAAAGAATAAAAACCTTTTAATATTAGTTGATTTGCTGACATCTCTATCGAATCACGTGTTGGAACCATCCGTGTAATTTTATAAACAAAATCCATATTTTTATGTGACGCAACCGTGGGTCCATCGAGCCTTTATTATAGAAAGTTCTTTTGAGGGTATTTAAAAATATATGTCATTATAGATTCGTATAGAATGATAACTTAATTCATTTGTGCTAATCATGCATACATGGCGAAGAAATGATTTTTGTGAGAAATTATCTAGATGGGCTCGGAATCTCATATATGTGGTTCGTTTGAGGCCTTCATTTGTGTCACTCAAATACATGCGCTATTTATTATGTGAGTGTATGCATCATTTCAAAAAGAAATTAAAGAGTTTAAGTCGTAAGCTAAAACATGAAGTACATTTGAGCAAATTATGTGTATTACCGCGAAAAATCTCGAAGCTGCAATTTATAATAATTCAGGTTAAATAAAAATGATTATTAATATTTTTTCTTCTTCTTTCGAATCGTAAGTAATCTACATTTAAATAAGTAATCTACGTTTAAAAAGTTTACTCATTTCTTTATTTGTTTCACTTCTTAAACCTTATAATTCTGTGTTTACTTATTATCACTTTTGTATTGTAACATGTAATACAAAATTATATTTTGAATAAAGTTTAGATTAACGTCATTTATATAAATTGTTTTTGCAGGTGTCTCTCAGTGTTTGATAGAAAAGGTCTTCGTTACAATAGTCTAGATTGGATTGATTGATTGTTTATTGAAGTCAACACGAGGATTTTCGGCAACGCACCTCGTAATTTTAAACCATGGTTGATTGACGAGAACGATACCTGAACTGCCACCCTACTCCAACTTCCGCTATAGTGATGGCTGGTGACCAGTACAGCACAAGTGTTAGTTTAGTTTAGTCGCAACTAGAAGCAACACGATGGCTATTGGCGACGGACCTCGTAATTTTGAACCACGGTCAAATGACGAGGACGACATCTGAGATGGCACCCCCCTCTCCTAACTTCTGCACCACTCCAACGGGAGGACTTTGGACCCCGACAGATTTCATGTGCTTCAGCTCCGGCTACACGGCGGGTCTTGGGCGACTGAACGAAAACTGCCGGGCACGAATCCGAAACCATGACCACTAGGCTATCGCGGCCACCTCGTGCAGCGCAAAGAACAATTCTCCAATATACTACTTTTAAACTAAATTTTTGTGTCTGATTTGATTTTAATTTCTGAAAGCGTCATCGATTCAATTCAACTCTTCTCGTTGCGAGAGGAATCATATTTTAAGTGTTAAGACTTTTTCTCGTGCAAATGGATGCGACTCGTGGACCTTACATGTGTGATAATTGTAACATGGAATTTAAATCGAAGATGTCTTTTAATGAACATGTAAAGATTCACTCGAAGGAGAAGCTGTCTAACAAAGAACCTGGTGATAATGATGTTGTGGCGGACACAATCAAGTCACGTTTAATGAACCACATTACAAAAAAGATCCACAAATGTGAATTTTGCCTGAAGGTATTTTCTTCAAAGCAAAACGCAGAGAAGCATTTAATAAGTGACACGGAACAAAAAACTCATACTTGCTGCGTATGCAACAAATCATTTTTTTCGAAGAACTGTCTAAGACAACATCACCGCAGTCACGTGGAGGAGAAATTGTATTCTTGCGAAATTTGCAGTAAAACCTTTTCTAAAAAAGCTTATTTAACGAGTCATTTCCGAATTCACACAAATGAGAGACCCTATTCTTGCCATGTGTGCAACAAGGCCTTTTCTCAAAGTGGTGCTTTGTACGGACACTTACGAAGACATAAAGAAGAAAAACCTTATGTTTGTGAAATGTGCGCAAAGTCTTTCTATCGCAGTTGTGAATTATTAATACATTTGCGGATTCATACTAAGGAAAAGCCCTTTATGTGTGAAATTTGCGAAAAGTCTTTCTCTCGTAAATATCATTTAGAATCGCATATGCGAATTCATACTAAGAAAACACCTTATGTTTGTGAAATTTGCAATAAGGCTTTCTCCGTTAGTGGTAATTTAAAAAGACATATGCGTGTTCATAAGAAGGAGACCCCGTATGTTTGTGAAATATGCAAGAAGGGCTTTTCATTTAGGGATAATTTAAAAGTTCATTTGCGTATTCATACAAAAGAAAAGCCATATATTTGTGAAATTTGCAAGAAATGTTTCTCTCAAAATTTTGGCTTAAGGCGTCATTTACTTGTTCACCAAAAAGAATAGCAATATTGTCGAAAGACTGAAAATATATTAAATCATGGGTATTTTTTTTTTCTCTCATTGAGACGTGTGTATAATTCATTGAATTAATCTTTGAAATTTTATGCGAATTGGGTTTTATACATTGTGTATAAAACAAGAGTTATTTGAGATATGACTCAAAATTCATTTGTATTCAAAACCCTTTTATATTTGTGTATCATCTTATATTTTATTTCTAAGAAAGTTTGAACTTGATTGGTTTCAACTATTTTTATGTGTTAAAATTGTGAATAATATATATGCATGTTGTATTGTATTAGCTGTGATATATGCTTATTCTATGTTATGTGTTTTATTGTAATTTTTTATTGAAGGAAAAAATAAATTTCATTTGATTTAAAAAAAATGACTATTAATTTTCAAAAAAAAATATTTTCTTAGTGGATTAGGAATTATCTTTGAAACTTCTAGGGAAGTAGAATCTTTTAGTGTAGAAGCTCTCTGACATTAAATTGGTTGATTTTTTTTTATTCACGTTGCACTTAGAAGTAACACGAGGGTGACTAGCGACTGATCTCATAATTTTGAACCTCTGTCAAGTAAGGAGGACGACACTTGAGTTGGTACCCCACTTTCCAATCTTCCACACAGTCCTAAAGTGACAACATTGAGCCACGACGCATCATCCCTGCTACTCGAGCCTCAAAAGGTATCGGGATAAGAACCCACGAATTGTCGAAAACAACGTCAGCAATGAACTAGGGATGGGGTTTCCTGTTCTTACCTATTCTCGTTCCATTTTAGAATGAGAATTCAACACCATATAACTACTACATTTAATTACTTTACACATTTGACGAAAAATTTAATCAGTTGCATTTTAGGGGGAAGGGAATTATTTTTTGTATTATATTGACATTGAATAAAACACTGTTTTCTAATTTTATCAGATGATAGTGAAAATAAAGTATCTTTGGTAATTTTTCAATAAGAGTATTTTTTATATATTTATATATTCAAAGTAAACAAATTGAAGTAAATTTTGGTAAAAAAGAATCTGAAATCGTTTTCATATGGAATGATTGTGTCTCCGTCTCCACATGTATTCACCCATGTAAGAATCAAATTCTCCCTCGACATGGCGAGTGCTATGACGAAGGAAGCGCTTGATTGCTGACCAGGTTCCTTCAATGGAATTAGTATGCGCACCGGTTTCGGGATCCTTGAATGTAAGGCTGTGGTTGACTCGTAAATGAACAAACCCCTCATCTGAGAGGCAGTCATACGATTTCCAACAGTCCGAAACAATCGTAGACCCCGGTAACATCCATTTTTTAATCACTTTTAAAAGTTCCTCTTTCGTAGGTTTTTCGACACCAGTCACAAACAATTTATTCGTACCTCTTTCAACCCCACCAAACACCCATTCACCCTTTACAGGCTTTCCTCTTCCATACTTAATTTTA
>BMAW01070531.1:0-62414 GCA_019974015.1 Nephila pilipes | reverse complement strand
GGCTGAAATGGTTGGAATGCAATTTAGCCCAATCACCCTTGGCGATAGGAATTATTTGGCGGTAATTTGAAAAAAGTGGCTACCCTGGACTGTATTCGTGGACTTCATGTTCAGCCTAAAAAGTCGCCAAGTTTGGCGATTTTTGAAATCGCACCAAGTGGTTGGGCTAAACTCAAATTAATGTTGGCTCATATTAATGTCGAACTTTACAGTTTCGTAAAATCGATTAAGTACATTTGTAAATATGTTAATAAAGGCAGTGATTTGGCAGCGTATTTGCAGTACAAAGCATAAATAAAAATGACGAAATAACATGATACCAAATGGGTAGATACATCAGCAACAACAAAGCTATCTGGCATATTCTTAGTTTTCTTATACACGAAAGAGACCCTACTGTCCAGCATCTAGCATTTCATCTTAAAAACGATCAACGTGCGTACTTCACTGAAGAAAATGTTCTCCAAAAAGTACTTGAGCCTCCAAAAACGACACTAACTGAATTTTTTACATTGTGTCAGAAACCTGATGTTTTCGGCCAATTCACAAAAACATTATTATACACTGATGTTCCACGTTATTATACATTGAGCAAATCAGGTAAAAAAATGGGAGCCATGGAAACATAGAAAACCACATCCCTCAATTACAGGCATTTTCAAAGCCAAGATATTGGGACGACTTTACACAGTGCGTCCAAAAAAAAACCCGTGAATGCTTCTATTTACGGTTGTTGATGGTTAATGTTCCCGAATCAACGTTTTTCGAATTTTTGTGAACAGTTAATGGTCGACATTTTTAATATCATTAATCCTTGCCAAGATACGGTCGCAACAAAAATCTCATTGGCAGTTGCATCGTCAGGCATTATTGCCGCTTTGCTAGATGGCTGGCGAACGGCACATTCAGCATTCAAGCTGCCATTCGACATTCATAACAAACCAAACGCAATATGTAACATTAAAAAAAATAGCGGAATAGCTGCAGTGTTGCAAAAAAGTTCAATCATAATTTACGATGAGTGTACAATGGCTCACAAACATTCACTCGAAATATTGCACAAAACTTTGCAAGATTTGAACGGCAACGATAAACTTTTTGGTGGTGCTGTCCTACTACTGTCTGGTGATTTCCGACAGACCTTACCAGTCATTCCTTGCTCTACTTTCGCCGATGAGATTAGCGCATGTTTAAAACAATCGTTCTTATGGCGAAGTGTCGAAACACTTCGACAAACCATAAACATGCGCGTACAATTGCAAAATGATCCATCGGCACAAATGTTTTCCGAACAATTGCTAGATATTAGAAACGGTAGAAGAGAACTGCAACAAACTATGCAATACATTAAACTGCCAGACAATTTCTGCATTGTTGTACAGGCAAAAAATGAATTAATGGAGAGTATTTTCCCGGATATACAGAATAGTCACTTGGATCATAACTGGCTCAGTAATCGTGCAATTTTGGCAGCCAAAAATGTTGATGTTGACGAATTTAACTTCCAAATAAAACAGTTGTTGCCAAGTAATCTGGTGTCTTTTAAATCAATCGACACTGTTGTTGATGAAAACCAAAGTGTAAAATTTCCAAATTAAATTATCTGGATAAGCACGGAATGCTACCACATAAATTTTGGTTGAAGACTGGATCACTTATTATTCTTCTGCGTAATTTGAATCCACCTAGATTATGCAATGGTACACGTCTGGTCATCAAAAAGATCCCCAGAAATTTTCTTGAAGCAACCCTTTTAACTGGAAAATTTACAGGAGAAGTAGTCCTGTTGACACGCATTCCAATGATACTGTCAGAATCTACGATACTTTTCAAAAGGCTCCAGTTTCCAATTCATTTAGCTCTCGTTAGGACCATAAATAAAACTCAAGGCCAAACAATGTCAATTTGCTGCTTATACTTAGAAAAACCATGTTTTTCCCATGGGAAATTATATGTTGCATGCTCACGTGTGGGAAAACCATCGAATCTATTTGTGTTGGCAAGAGACAGGTTAACCGAGAATATAGTGCATCGATTAGCTCTGAATTAATTAAAAATTAAACATTTTTATAATTCAAAATAATGAATATAATTATTAAAAATAATAAATAATCTTCGCTACTTACCTCATTTAAAAATTGTTATATGTTATCAGCTAATAACTTTTCAAATTACTCATTTATTAAAAACCATACTTGAATATGAGATGAATAAAATATAAAATTCAAAATTTTGTGTTGATTTGGGCTTAGTATTAAATCTACGAAATTTTTCATCAGTCGCCTCTAAATTTTGACATAAGGTTCAAATCTCAATGCCGTGGGTTTTTACATCGGCTACAACGTTTTCGTCTTTATTCCTAAATAATAATTTGACTGAATATAATGAATCCACTGATATTTTGGCAGGATGAATATCACTTTGACATCAAACAGTGTGATCCGTGTACTGCTAAATTTGACAATTTAACTATTTAATTTCATTTTATATTAATTTTAATTTCTTTACTATTGAATTCTTTATTTTTTCAGGTAATAAAACAGATAAGAAATTTCGTTATATGAACTACTACGAACACCGATTGATAATCAGACATAATCAGGACCACTACATCCTTCGATATCGTCAACAATTCCATCAATACGTTGTGGATATGTATGTTAAGATTGAGAGTGAACATTTAATAACCTATTCAATACAACCAGGCTAAATTATGATTGGAAGAATAATCTACTTACGAGATGCTATTGTCGGAAACATCGATGGAAATTTAAACCCTAATGACATCGGTAGTGCTTTCACTTTACCTTCAATACTTGGTAGTGCTTTCACTTGGCCTTCAATACTTCAAGCTACATCGGCAGTCCACGGAACATGCAGGAATGCATACAAGATGCGATGACTTTCGTACGTAATTACGGTCGTCCAGATTTGTTTATTACATTTACATGTAATCTTAATTGGGAGGAAATACAAACTTCACTATTACCAAGACAACAATCAATACAACATTATTATATAATTGCACGTGTGTTTAAACAAAAATTGAAATCCTTGATTGATTTCATAGTTAAACATTCGGTTTTTGGTAACACGCGTTGCTGGCTGTATTCAATTGAATGGCAAAAACGACGTTTGCCTCATACCCACATTTTAATTTGGCTTGAAGTTAAAATCCATCTCGAAGAGATTGATCATTTCTTCGGGACGATAATAATTTCAGCCGATAATTAATAAGTATACTTATAAATTTCTATCAATAATTTCAGCCAGCGCGGATAATTTCAGCCGAAATCCCGGATCCATTAATTCACCAAGAATTGTTTGATGTTGTTACCAGTCATATGATCCACGTACCGTGCGGTGCTTTTAACATAACATTGCCATACATGGAAAATGGAAAATGTAAGCGTTTCCCAAAGCAGTATACGAATGATACTACGTTTACATTGGCTACAACGCTTTCGCCTTTATTCCTAAATAATAATTTGACTAAGCATATTAACTAAACTAAATTACTAAATAAATATTAGAGGAAATTAGAATTCAAATATTTATAAATCAAGTCTCTTGGGTGGTATAACGTGTCGTATAACACGTCATCATTGAACATTATTTTCCAGGCTGATTTTAGCTGGGTTTTCAAAAGTATGTAATTCGGAAACATCATTAGCACTTTCTGAAACTCTATGTGCTTTAACTATATTAGAAGCTTCAGTTGAACTCATTTCTAAAGGATACATTTTTTGAATTGGTCTGATGATTTGTCCGCTTACAACTTTGAGATTTGTTACTCTTTCAATGCCATCCTTTGCTGGAAATAATTCCTCTACACGACCCAACGGCCAGTGTATTCTCTTCAGATTGTCGGACCGAAGGATAGCAACATCTCCTTATTGATTGACTTTCCCTTGAAGCGACTTTGGTATTACCTATAAGTATACTAAGGTACTCCTCTTGAAATCGTTGGCGTAAATTATCTCTTGAACTTTGGATATATCGTATTCTCTTCAGCAGACGTCTTGAAATGAAATGAGATAGAGTAATGGATTTCAGCTTATTTGGTTCCTCTGATAAATAAGTTAGAGGTCGTCCATTTTCAGCACTTTCACACTAGCAAAGCAAAGTTAGTATTTCTTCGTAAGTAACACACGATTTTCTCAGGCATTTCCTTAACATTATTTTCATGCTACGAACTATCCTCTCCCACAAGCCACCGTATCATGGAACTGTAGGAAAACTAAATTAACACTTGATTTTTTTTCAAAGCACATTCAGATAGTATACTCTGTCAATCAAGAGCCCGGAGAGCTCGCGAAGTTCCTGTGAAGTTAGTGCCATTATCTGTGTATATTACAGAACATCGTCCCTCAAAAAAATATTATCATTGCCTGCATAAAGGCTTCTGATGAAAGGGACGTTATAAGTTCCAAGTGTATGGCCCTGTACACAGTGCACGTAAAAAGAACTATCCAAGCCCTTACCTTGTCTCTAAGATAGATGGATCCAGCTAAATCAGCACCCATAACTTGAAATGCTGTCTGTTAGCATTCTCACTTCCTTAACCGTATTTTTTATATAAGTGTTCCATGGTTCATTAGTCACTATCCAATTTAATACTTTCAAGGAATCTGTCTGGTAGCACGAATTCAATTGTAACTTCAAAGCTTCAAGAATGGTTGCTCCTTGGGTGGCTCCAATAACAACTCCTAAAAGCTCTAGACGTGGTATCGTATGCCTTTGTACAGGTACGAATCTAGCCTTGGCAGTCACCAGTTGAATAGATAAACCTGTCTCATCTTCACAGCGTAAGTATACACAACAGGCATAAGCTTAAGATAATGCTTCTGTAAAGATATGCAGACAGGCATTTTCAGCTTTTCCTTTAAATATTCTACATAAAATAGTACTTTTCTCAATTAGATCAACATTATAGCCCATTGTTTTGTAACGTTATTGAAGTTTCAAGGTTAATTCCTCGTTTCAACTTATCTTACAGCGCCATACTTCCTGGCAAAGTAATTCAGGCAATAGTATTGCTGAAGAAGTAAACCCAATGAAATCATAAACTCTATTGATAATAGAAAGCAATTTTTTTTGAAAGTTCTGTTTCATTCTATAGACCAGCGAGTTGAACATGATAAAGTTCATCAGTATGTAGATTCCATTTTTACCCTAACACCATTTGATCATATACATCTTGAATTCCACTAAATGCCCAACATCGTAATTCGAAACATCGTTCCTTCATTATATGTTGTGCTTGTGTATTTAGTTCTGTCAATTGACATTCATTCTCAACATTGGTAACTAATTTATCAACATAAAAGCCTTCTTTTAATTTTTGGACAGTACTTTCTAAATTTTCACACCAAAATTAATTAAGACATTTCGATCTTCTGAAGATACACTTAACTGAAGAAAAGCTTGCTTGATATCAGCTGTAACTGCAATGCTACCAAGACGAAATCTGTTAAGCAGTGGAGGAATCTGTTGGATTAAACTTAGTCCCACACAAAGACACTCATTTAATGATGTTTTATTCAGGTTGCTTAAATGAAACGTTGAAAACTGGTTGAATCTTGGTTGTTGCATTTGAAAGTTTTATAACCCGGTGATGTGGAAGATAATGATTTAACTCGGAAAGTTCATTTTTCCTGGAACAGTCTCTATTATATCTTCTTTCTGCCATGGATGGAATACATTATTATAAGAACCAAAAATATTTTCTTTATTAAGACGTTTTGTAATGGAACGTAGTTTTAATTCGGCTTTATCGTAGTCATCATAGAGTGGAGGGTGCCTATCTAATCAAGGTAATGCTATTTCATATCGTTGATCTTTATTTACTTTAATGCTTTCTCGAAAGTGAGTTAAAGTTTCTTCTTCCAGGAGCTTCATACATTTTCTCTCTATAGGATCAGATATACAAACAGAATCTAGATCCCGCATATCTGGTATAGTAAAATTCTGATAACTCAGTGATGCCATAGTTATTGATGTGTTTTTCTTTTGAGAACATAAAACAAGCTTAGTTTCAATAGCTGAAAGGTCAAACTTTAAGACTTCAATACGGCTTGTTAAAATTTTCCCAATTAATAGTCTTATCGGTGGATTCTCTTCACCAATATTAGTCAACTCAATTCCACGTAATTTAAATTCATTAATCAAATTTTGGTCCCTGGTACTGGAAAGTGTCGTACAAGTTTTGCCTTGAACTAAAGCCATTATTTGACATGAATATAATCAATTGGTATTTTCTAACGTAAAATTAAATCAACCGCGTTCTTCATCTGGAGTTTGCCTTTTACCAAATAATCTTTGAGAGAATTTTTCTTTTCTTGAAGCCGGAATATTCAATTCCGCTACTATGGTTTTTTTTAATATAAGACATATGGGATCCATCGTCTAATAAAGCTCTGGTACATCGAGTTTTCCCTTTATTTCTTAAATACACCATCATTGTCTTTAAACGGATTATTCCCGACGGAGATTGTTGGGTAAGTAAGATAGTAGTATTTCTGTATTCGAAGATTTCTTAAAAGAGGTATCCACATTTTTCAGGGAGGGGGCGGGTTCTGCACATAAAATAATAAAATGCACTTTTTCACAAATGAGGCAACGTACACTACTACGACAGTTTTTTACCACATGTCGAGGCTTCAAGTAAACTAGACAGCATCGTTTTCCTATAACAGCTGCCTTTCTTTCTTCTTGGGTCATAGCTACAGCTTTTCTACCATCCTGATTGTTATGATTAAAATCACAGAATAAACATTTAATTTTCACCGAGAAATTCTCTACTGAAGACGTAAGAACAGATGCTGAAGTATTTTGATTAGAAAATGGCTGAAACAATTTAATTTTAATTTTCACCTGCAATCCGAAACCGCTTTCGGCTAGGACTCGATGCTCTTCCTCTTCTAATTCATTTCTCAGAAAGTTCATTAATTCTTCAAATAATTTTTCTTCGAAGGATATTTTGTATTGTCAGATTCTGTCTCACGATTTAAGCGATATCTGTCCCAAGCCTTTAGAATTTCATTTGGGAGGCAAATCTCAACAACAGGATTTAACATAGCAGCATAGTTTTCTGTCGTAACTCCCAATGTTTCAAGTGCTTTCAAGTAAGTTCCTAATTAATCGTAAAGTGAAGCAAGTTTAGCATTTGAACGACCATTTACAAGTGTTAAAGTATCTCGTATGTACATTTCGATTAACAAATCATCTCTACCAAATCTAGATTTTAAATGTTCAATAACTTTGGTGTAATTATTTTTAGACGGTGGGTAACTTTCGACCATATATCTCGCTTTACTCTTTAATTTCAACGAAGATGAAAGATATTGAAATTTGTCTTCTTCTCTTATTCATGTATTTTAGTGGATGCGAGAAAACTGTCCCCTAAAGGCATTAAGGCTCCCGTCTACCCGCCATTTTGATTTCGTCAGCTTAATGTTAATCCTATGGAATTTCGACTTTAATTCTCACATCTTTACTATTTGATCTATTTGAATGCAATAAAGTGCATCTGAAAGAGCAAAAAATAATGAATGCTTCTGTGGAATTACTTTTTTCCTCCGATTTTTAAAAATATTTGAAAATATTCTTTAAAGATCGGAAAATTGAAAAACGAATAATTAAAATAAGGATAGAAGTATTTTTAAAAATCTTAGGAAAAAAGTAATTCCACAGAAGCATTCATTATTTTTTTGCTCTTTTTGATGCAGTTTATTACATTCAAATAGATCAAATAGTAAAGATAGGAGAATTAAAGTCAAAATTCCGTAGGATTAACATTACGTCCACGAAATCAAAATGGCGGGTAGACGGGAGCCTTAATTCATATACCTTTAAATACAGCTTCTGTTAAGTCAAATTATCGGTGTTCGTAGCAGAAATATTTTTAAAATAATTATTGTAAACTCGGCAACACTTATCATTATTAGTCTTAATTTCAAAAAATCTATCTCTATATGATTCAATAACAACATATTTACTTTCGGAATACTTAGTAAATAATGACACTTCATAGTCTGTCTCAAATAATCTATAAGCTTTATCTACAGCTAGATTAAATAAAATATTTTTATATTCTTGCTTCTTTCAGGCGTAGGTAATGCAATCTCGTATTCTTTGTATGCATTCGTAAGCAGGAGTCGTAGATTTGTCCGCTCTGCCTTCCGCTTTTCTCCTGTAATTTTATTAGTATCCTCCATTATAATATGTTATATCCTGCCGGTGGCACCAATGTGTCGTAATGTAGAATCAATAATTATATAAATGCTTAATAAATCTAATATGGATGGATACTAACAAACGTAAAAATATCAAACTACAATTTTTTTCAAGAACAATAACACTGTTGCCCCTCACCGGGAGCTAAATTTTACAAATCAAAGATAGTAAAATATTAAGAGGTTTCATTTTCAACATATTTGTTGTGTTAGCATGCCTTAAAATTTTGTCTTTTATTTTGGCCTGTAAAAGTTGTGAATTCGACTTTGGGGATACGAGATTATCTTTGTATATTATCTAGTTAGTGTAATAATATATTGATACTATTTCTAATACCAATTCTCACTATTATTTCTTGTCATCTTTGGTATTTTTTAAATATTTGAAATATCCGGCGTCAATCACGTTTTTCTTCATTAATAGTTCAGGATTATCGATATCCTTTATCCTTAACGTCCGAATGACTCAGCTTGAGTCTCTGTTAAATAAAATGAAGAGAAAAGAATTGATGAGCTTGTCAAATTCCTACTGACAAAGAAAAACAATACTTATTCTTCTTTCTAAGTAGTCAAAACAAAGAAATAAGCAATTGAAAAAAATAGAAGACCAGCAAAGTGAAGAAGAGGGAATACGCAAACCCATTCACAACTTTTACGCAACGTCACTCTGTAACCTGCAACACCATCCAATCCGCTTTCATCGTCGAACCAATTTTATGAATTATTTCAATAACATATTTTCTTGTATATTTTCTACATTCAACAATTGAAAATCTTCCTGATTTTGTCAACACACAAGGCATATAATACAGTAATTTTCTATGTTTTTTACTTGTGTGATTATTTAAAAGTAGCTAATAATTCATTTGTATCTAGTTATGGTTACCATAAGCAGTCATTAATTTTATATCTTGGACTTTTTGTTGCCATGTGGAAAAACTTCTTACTTTTTCTCTCTCTCAGTTCCTGTTTTCTGTATCTCTAGTGATCCTGTCGCTATTTCGAAATGTATGTTATACGACTGGCAACGAAATGATAGTTTACTTTCAATTTGAGTTTTGGTCCGTTTCGGATTATAGTTGTGGATGAGTTTGTAAAGAAATCAGCCGCGTTTCATAATTTATTTCTGAAATTCCATTTGAAATCAGCGAAGTTGAACTGTATCATATTCAAATAATTTCTCTACAAATAATATATTCTTAGTACAGTTTTTGAGTATAATTGGCTTTGATGCTTCATGTTTCTTTCAACAAAATTAAATCTGCTGTAAGGAATTCAAAACTATTATAAGTTTTTAAGAGTATACATGTATTCATGTGAAAATGATGCATTATTTCTAAGAATATAGAAACACATTTCCTCAACAGGATACTGTTATGTCAAATTTAGTTAATCATATTGCTCAAAAATCCAAAAATAATATATTTGTTGACATTCATCCTTGAAAGGGAAACCTTGAGAATGTTTAAAGGCTTGTTTAAAATGTAGATTTCAACAAATCTCCCTCTTTCATACGCAGTTTAACACAACATCAGTTTTTCATTATGAGGAGATATCTTACTCTTTCAAAATATATATGTTCTTCATAATTTAATTTAAAATGCATAATCAATATATGGTTTCATTCTAATTATGAACATTATTTGTGCCTTATGTGAAACAAAGTCTGGATTTTTTTTTATTTAAGTATGCACTTATTTACTTACACTAAAGGGAAACATTTGTTATTAGTGGTTACTGTGCATAGTGATGATTTAAAAACTTTTGCAGTCATACCAATGAATGATCTTATTTATGAAATGTAAGACTTTCTCACCTGATAGGATTTTAAAAATGCATTTTGGTGCTCATGCAAATGAAAATACTTTTGTTTGCGAAATTAAGAAAAAAGGGTATCGTATAGTAGCAATTTTAGAATGCATATGCTGATCAATAATAAGAAAAAAAAAATCTTCTATTTAAGAATTTTGCAAAATGATTTCCTTTTATAATAATGGATTAAAAATTCATATATGTATTTATACTTATGAAAACCGTTATGTTTGTAAAATTTTTAAAAAAGCTTTCTCATTTAGTGATATCTTAAAAACATTTCCATACCTGTAAAAATGAAAAGCTTTATGTATGTGACATTTGCAAGAAGGCTTGCAAATATAGTTATAATTTAAGAATGCATATTTATCTTCATAGCTACAAAAAGTCTTATGGCTGTGAAATTTGTAAAATGACTTTCTCATCCAAGAATGATTTAAAAATGTATGTGTATGTGCATACCAGTTTATAGACTTATGTTTTTGAAATATCCCATAGAGCTTTCTCCGAAAGTTTTACCTTATATAAATTATTAGTATATTCATACGAATGAAAAACCTTTTAATTGAAACATTTTATGATGGATTTCTCTCATTTTGGTGAATTAAAAGCACATTTGCATATTCATACCAACAAAAAGCCATACATTTGTGAAATTTGCAAGAAGGCTTTCTTACGTTGTTCTGATTTAAAAACACATTTGCGTATTCATTATGACATAAAGCCTTATGTTTGTGAAATATGTGATAAAGCTTTCTCCCAAAGATCTACATTAAAAAATCATTTGCGTATTCATACCATCGATAAGCCTTATGTTTGTGAAAAATGTAAAAAGGCTTTCTGTCACATCACTACATTAAAAAATCATTTGCGTATTCATACCAGTGAAAAGCCTTATGTTTGTGAAATATGTCAAAAGTCTTTCTGCCAGAGTACTACACTAAAAAATCATTTGCGTATTCATACTAAAGAAAAGCCTTATGTTTGTGAAATCTGTATGAAGGCTTTTACACGTCGTTTTTATTTAGAAAAACATGTCCGCATTCATAATAACATTAAGCCTTATAATTGTGAAATTTGTAGGAAGGCTTTCTCTTGTAATAGCAATTTAAAAAGACATGTTCGTATTCATACCAAGGAGAAGCCTTATGTCTGTGAAATTTGCATGAAATCTTTTGCCAATAGTGATGGTTTAAAAAAACATTTGCGTATACATACCAAGGAAAAACCTTATATTTGTGAAATTTGCATGAAGTCTTTTACTACTGCTAGTGATTTAAAAGTACATATGCATATTCATACCAAGGAAAAACCTTATGTTTGTTCAATTTGCAATAAGGCTTTCTCTTATAGTGGTTATTTAAGAAAACATTTACGTATTCATACCAAAGAAAAGCTTAATGTTAATAAAATATCTTTCGATATGAAACATTAAATACTTGCATATGTATGTATCACAGTCATAGCTTGTTCATATGAACCAGATATAACAGCATATTCTTATGAAGTTAATTATTTATGTAAATTATTTTTGTCTTCATATAAAATTATCTTGATTTATATTGAAAGATATTAGTTTATTACAGTTTTCAGATTGTATATTAAAATTAATTTCTTAAAAGTTTATCTTATTAACGAATAAGTTTCATTATAAAAATTTCTAATTTATTTCATCTGAATCATTGTATTATTTAGAAGGTTTTGCTTTGTGTTACTTTTTGATTCTGTTATTAATAAGAAAAATCTGAGAAGTTTACAGTTACTGTTTTTTTCTTGATGACACAATGATAAACTAAAACTTTTTTAATAAATAAGAAACAAATCTTTCTAAATAATAACAAGCCTTTAATTTCAAGAAGAGTTAATGTGTGAGATTTATCCAGTTTTATTGTACAATTCATCAATCTTTAATATTCCTGCAGTAAATCAATCAACTCAACAATTAGATTTCTTCTAGATGATAATTAAATACATTTACAGAATATACATTTTATGGACACATGTCTTTTGCAACAATCATTTTTGTTATTTTATCATTTATATGATCACTATCTAAATTATATCTCACTAAATATGTCAACATTTGAGTTCGTGTTTGAGGAGCATGGCACCTAATAAAAACAATCTAATTATTATGCACACACACTACACTTGGAACTCATCATAATTTGAATTCTTTTAACTATGGAGAAAATACATTACTTGAAATCTAAATTATCTAATTCAAATGAAATGTTATATCACTAACACAAAAAAAAATCAAATGTTCAAATAACAATCAATTATGCAATTAAATTCTAGAATACATTATTTAAAACAAAGAAACTAGGTAAAGTTTAACATATTTATTGTGAAATTTTACAAAACATGTTTTTTATAGTAAATATTAATATTCAAAAGGATACTTTATTCCAAAAATAATATGTGAAATAGTTTGTAAACATATTAAAAATCTAGTTCCAATAAAGTAAAATGTTATATAGTTTGCCTTAAAAATCTGTTGACAGATTTTTACTTCACAAGAGCAAACATTATTGCACTCAGGTATTGCTTTTTCTATTCTCCTAAGCCTCAAAAAAAGTTAGTATTTAGTGTTTCCTACTACTAGAACAACATCTATTTTCATTTCAGTAATTTTATTAGGATTTTCTTAAGTAGCTCTTGATGAAACGTTATCTATGTGAGAATAGTTGTATGTTCAAGAAATTTAACAAAATATTTTTTTTTCAGTTTTAGTTATTTTATATTGGCAATTTTTCCATATATTCATGGAGTGAATCTTTGAATCTAAATTTCAAAACAGAAAAATTTCAATTGAATTTAGTTTTTTATATTGTCTATGGAAATATATATATATTTTTTTTACTGTTGATATACGACTCACAATTTCCAATGGTATACATTCATATTCATATATTTGTAAACAACCATTTGTATATTTCATACCATATTTTGTTTTCATATGAAGAAAAAGTTAAAATATATATAGTTCAAAGTATGTATATTTTATTGCATGCTTCTGTTACATTTTCACATTTATGAAAGTACATGCGAATTTTTCTTGTTGCTTTTAAGTTTTTGTGTAGCTTTTCTTCCTTTTTTTTTCTTTTGAAAATTTTAATAACATTTTAGGGAGAAAATTTTATGTGATGCACATAATTATGTTTACATAGAGAGTGAGACATCTGGAACTGAATTTTCAAAACATTTTTTTAAAATTGCCACAGATAAAATGTGATTATTATTACTATAAAAAGTTTTCTATGAAATGGAATAAAATTTAACCTCTTGATGATATATTTGTTTTCCTAAAATTATAACCCCCCCCCCATGGTATCATTTCCATTAAGAATAGCATTTTAAAAAGGAAAATTTTATACATATTTTGAAAAATCATTGATTTTTACTAACATAAGTTTTGGCATGTGTCTTGTTATTCACATAGTTAGAATTTTAATTTTTGCACTTCATTTTATATTAAAACATATGAGTAAAAATTGTATTTCATTAAAAAAATATACTTTATATGAGAAAAAAAATGGGGAATAAATCTTTGTTCTGACAAAGCAAATCATTAAATTTGAAATTGTATATAGAATTTACATTTCTTTCTTCAATAATGTTGATTTCTTTTTAAAATAATATATACAACTTATGTGATTAAACTAATATTATTTGTAAAGCACATTTTTAAAAAAATGTAATCAAAGTACAAAATTACTACTGTTAAAATCGTAATTCATTATGTAACTGTTACAGGCTTAATTATGTATCTTTTGATTGAAAAAGAAAGTAATTTAATTCCAATGTTGCTTTAATTTATAAAAAGAATCAGCCTGACAATTAAAAAACATTTATATACATGTAAGATACTACAATTCAGAAAATAATAATTATATAGTTTAACTATTCACATTTTTTTTTTTTGCATATGATTTAGAATAATTACAATACTAGAATAAATATTGGGGCCTTTATTTTAAACTTGTTCAGAATCAACCGATTTATTTATAATAACGATATTTATAAATGAAAAATATTTTTTGAAATACAAATTAAGCTTAATCAAAACTAAAAGGTAAAAATAAGAAACGGAAAATAATTTAAAGCTTATATCATAAGTATATACAAACTCCAGAAGCAAGTTTAAAGAGGCTTAACTTAGAAAATGACATATTAACTACACAATTAAACGAGAATAAGACAATAGATACATAAAAATATATTCAGATGATTTCCTGCCTAGTATATACACTGCTCAAACCAAAGGATATTTTAAGTCTTATATAAAATTACGGTATAAGCGATTTTTTTTTTTTTTTTTATATTTTGCGCAGAAAATGCAAGAAGAGAGTCACAAATGCAAATTTTTCTCATTTTCAAATTTCGGAGTATGCAAATTTTGAGTCTGACGTCAAAAACGACGCTTTAGCGGCAGCGATTGAAATTTGCTTTTCAACTTAACGAAAGACAAAGCGGAAAAGAATGATCGACATTCAGTAAGTGTGTTGTTTCGATGATTGTGATGTCTCAACGAAGACATTTAACCGATTCAGAAGCCTAGAGAAATGTTGAATGGTTAGGGGGGGGGGCAAACACAAGCCTAAGTAGTAGAAGCTACTGGAGTTGCACAAAGTGTGATTTCCAGAATCTGGAACCGTTTCTTGGAGACTGAAAGTGCAGGCCGAAGACCAGGGCAAGGTCGAAGGCGTGCAACAATGCCCAATGTAGATAGATATTTAACACTAACGGCGCGTAGACACCGAAATATGAATGCCACTCTTCTTCAGCAACACCTTCGCTCGGTTACTGGCACCACATTTTCGACTCAAATTGTCCGAAACCGGCGCCACGCTGTAGGACTGTATGCTTGCCAACCAATGGTATGTGTTACACTAAGAGCAAGGCATCATCGCGCCCGTAGGGAGTGGACAACCGAGCATGTGAACTGGAGGAGAAATGAATGGCGCAATGTTCTTTTCTCTGACGAGTCCCGTTTTTCTGTTCATCCTGATGATTAGGCGTATTTTTATCTGGAGGGATCGTGGCGCTAGAAACAATCTTGCGTTCGTGCTTGGAAGTTTCAGATTTGGCGGAGGTGGAGTGATGATTTATGCCGGCATCTCCATTGATGGGCGCACCGATCTCTACATAATTTGAAATGGAGCTCTGACCGGTCGCCGATATAGGGAGGAGATTTTAAGACCTATTGTAGTCCCGTGCGCTGCAGCAATTGGAGATGACTTCATCTTAATGGACGACAACTGCAGTCCACATCGTGCCAGCTTAGTGGGTGATTTCCTTTTCGAAGAGGGAATCATACGAATGGAATGGCCAGCATGTTCTCCGGACATGAATCCAATAGATCACGTTTGGGACATTCTAAGCCTACCACCCCCACGAACTCTCCAAGAACTGGAAAGAGCTCTTTTGAAGGAGTGGGATAGAATACCTCAGCTCCTCATAAATAGCCTCATTGACTCCCTGCCTCAAAGGTGTTCAGGGTTGCTGTCCACCCGGAGTAACCATACCCCCTACTAAAAACTTTTTTCTTTCAAGTAAATACCCTTTTTTTATTCGTTTTTTCTCGAATGCACAAATTGTGTTTTTTTCTTTTGTGTCCAAATGCTAAGTAAAATGCATTTTTTTCTGCTAAACATGCTTGATTTTTCTTCTTATATAGCTTATCACGTCTGTCGACCATGTATCAATCATATAAACAATTCCCCAGCCGCTTAATCCACCCAAAATCTCAATATCCTTTAATTGTTTTGAGCAGTGTATAATTAAATAATGTAAGGAATATAATAATATTAAGACTCTCGACTATACCGACCATTTGGGTTTCGTGAACGTAATGTTAATCCTATGGAATTTTTACTTTTGCTCTCAAATCTTTACTATTTGAATGCATCCCCCTCTGATTCTTAAAAATGTTTTTAAAGACCGAAAAACTCTCAAATGAATGATTAAAATAGGGGTAAAAATATTCTTAAATATCGGAGGGAAAAAGTAATTTCGCAGAATCCTTCATTATTTTTTGTTCTTTCATATGCACTTAATCACATTCAAATAGTACAGATTTGAGAATGAAATTTCATAGAATTAATATTCAGTTGACGAAATAAAAATAGCCGATAGTCGGGAGCCTTAAATATATTAACCGAAATAAAGAAGATGTGCAAGATTTATCATTGTCATACATTATTATTGGAAGAAAAGGCTGATGTTGAACAATTCTTCGAAAACAGTAAAACCTTAATATCTTAAATATAAACAATTAACAAAATTTGAAGGAAAACAAATGAATAATAATAATAAATTATGAATCATTAAAAAAATACAATCGATTTAGAGGAACTCTAAATTACTATTAACCGAAATGCGATTTAGGATACCTTTCAACTATTGAAAAAATGCCTCTCCGCAGGATTCGAGCTCATTATGAGCAACTATCAGAGTTTGAAAGAGGTCATATCATTGGATTGAAAGATGCAGCTCGGACAAATCGGTGAATTGCTCGTCACATGGGTCGAAGCGATGCGGAGATTAGGAGATGATGGCAAGAATGGGTGGACAATGGCAGATTTCAGCGTTATGGTGGTAGCGGTCGACCTTGGACAACGGCAGATCGGGAGGACAGAGTGATTGTCAGATCAGCTGTCACAGTGCCGATTCATCGTTACCAACGTTCAGACATGCGACCCGCACACGAGTGTCCACCATGACCATTCATAGACGGCTGATACAGCGAAATCTACGCTAGTGCCGACCTCTACGCAACTTGCCACTCACGCCTGCACACTGTTGAGGCTGATTATAGTGGTGCTTGGCTCGAACAGGTTGGAATGATGCTGACTGGGGACGTATAGAGTTTAACGACGAATCCCCCATCCAACTGTGTCCTGACGATCATCGAAGACGTGCCTGGAGACGCCCAGGGGAACGTGGTAATCCTTCTTTCACTATTACCAGCCACACAGGCCCTCAACTAGGAGTTATGGTCTAGGGTGCCGTTTCTCTTGATAGCCGGCCCTTTTGGTCATCATCAGAGGCACACTTACAGCAAAGCGATACGTCGACGACATTCTGCATTCTGAAACCTGTTTTGCTACCGTTCCTTTTTGCAGTACCCTGGTCTTATTTTTCAGCAAGATAAGGCCAGACCACATACGGCATGTGTTGCTATGCGCTGTCTTACAGCTTGTCAAACATTTCCTTGGCCAGACAGATCTCTCTCCAATCGAGTATGTCTGGTTTATGATGGGAACGCGACAGCATCTACCAGGAAATGTTGATGACCTATCCCGACAATGGGTGCAAATTTGGTAAGAAATACCTCAGGAGACCATCAGGGAGCTTTATCACTCTATGCCATGTCGTATGGCAGCTTGCATCCAGGCTAGAGGTGGGTCAACAACTTATTGAGCTCGTTACATTGTAACTGTGTAACTCTAAAATAAATCTTTCAATTTTTCTGAAATTTTAATCATTTCCTATTCTGTACATGATTTTCCTATCCGCCAATTTTTGTCTCCACCAGACAACGCTTTCTTGGTGCGTCGTTTTTTTTTTTTTTTTTTTTTTTTTTTACGTCTTTTATGTCCATAGTATTTTTAAAAAAATACATTCTCTCATAAAAAAAAATTCCAAACACAAATATATATTTTATTATTGATAGTTTTTTAGAAAAATAAGTTCTTTCATATATATAAAAAAGTTCCAAGTACAATTATATATTTTTATAATTATTAATAATAATTAGATATATTTTTAATTATATCAAATCATATTAAAATACAGATTAAAACTACCGAAAACAAATTAAAAAAATTTACTTAAACTAAAAACCTACAAATATTACAGAGTTATAATAAAATTAAAAATATTAAATATAAATTTTATAGCGAAAAAATCATAAGTATATATATATAATATTTTAACGCCAAGCCAAATTCTCATATTAAAAATATTACTTCCCGAATCGTGGGAAGCCAGTAATCCTCACAATCTCCGTCAAAGAAATCAAAAACATTCTGCAATAAATTCAGGGAAGTTATAATTTATTGAATAAAATGTATTTATGCGATTTTTAAAAACTGTTCTGATGTCACAATACAATACTGTTGCTAAATTAGCAATAAAAAGAAACGAGCAGTCAGTCTCTTGGTAATTAATAATAATAAGTGAACAAAATAATAATAGGGTGTTACAAGCTAGTAAACGATACTACAATGTAATAAGCAAATGTATTTTTAATAAACTAGAAAAAGTAATCTGTTGTTCTTTTATTATTATTAAATAGAGTTTATATCGCTCTCTCTCTCTATTTTTTGCTACATTGATGTAACTACGGCGTATTTGTGTCCTGATTTTACTAAAGACCTTTTGCAAGGATTAAGGGAGGTTGCTGCTGAAGGGCCCTGAACCTCAAAGTCCTCAAGTGGTGTGGTTTGAAGTAGGAGGTACTATTTTTGAAATATTTTCCTCTATTATGATAAAAAGTTATTCGGTCGATTACCAATAAAATATAATTTTTCTTAATTTATCGCAGAATTTTCTCGATTTGTGTAATGAGCTTCAAAAAGATTAGTCCCTTCTCGCAATTTGAGAGGTGAAAATAGTGGTAGTTCTTAACTTGGATTTGAATTAATTTGGATTGACGTTAAAAGTTCAAAAATTAAAAAAGAAAAAATGAAAATGGCAAAATTAAGAAATATTAAATTTTTAAAAAATTATGATAGTTAAGACAAACTCCTTCAAGTAGCTTATAAATTTTCCAAATGCAAAAATATCCCCCCCCCCTCATATGGTTGACAAACGGAACGTAATAGATAACACCCAGGAAAATCATAACCGCTTAAAATATTCACGAAAAAGGATACATTATACTCAAACTTAATTTACTATTCAATAAGAAATAGCATTCTCGTATATATACAATTTTAAGACAGAAAGAGGCTGATTTTCGAAAGTCGCATTCTTAAAAAGTAGACAATTGAAGCAAAGTGCAATTACAACTAAACATTTATATTAATTTAAAGTGTGTTTTTGGTCTCCTAAATATAATTTACTTTCCCCTTTTTTAATGCTTCAGAAAGTGTTTCATAGCTGTGATGTAATTAAAATTTAAATTTTCCCCCCTAAACTTTTGTTTCTCTTGACTTTTTCTCAGTTTTTTCCATAAAATATTCTTTTACCAATACAATTAATGCAAAGTTCCTTCAAAATCCGATAAAAGAAATGACATATTTCATTAAAAGGAGAGAAAATTTGAATTTAGACGGTACAAGAACAATAGCCAGATTTTCTTCTATATTCAAAACTATAATTTGCATTCTGAGTAAAATATTTATAGGGGAGAATTTTTATTGTTAAGACGATAAAAAATAAATTAAGCGCTATTAAATCAATTACTGTTATTCTAATAGTGAAAATAGGAATGTAATTGTACACATTTCATGTAAGAGACAAAACGCTTCATCACTACTGAGACAAATTTCAAATATTCTAATAAAGACGATTTGTAGAAAATTATTTGTCAAATTGGGAGAAATTAATTAATCCCTATATTTACTTTGTGTTTTGTAATCGGGTTTTCCGAGATTTTCCAATGAGTGATATTTTTTTGCATGCCAAAAGGCATTTAGAAACCTAAATAAAATGCTTTTAGAAAATCAGTAAAGAGTTTGAGTTGTATCAAATGTAGGATTATTAAATAAATAAATATGATTTTGTTTGCATTTTATATCTATATACTTGAGATCACGATAACCTAGTGGTCATGGGCACGAACTCGCGTCTGGCGGTTTTCGTCGAGTTGCGGGTTCGAGCCTTGATGCTAGTATAACACATCAATCAATAACTCCCGAGACTAATCCAGAGATGGCGCACGTAGTAAACCAGTAACCAGGTCTTTCTAGAGTACTAACCTTTGCTTGAAACGTGTCAAAATTTTAAGTCGATCGGACCAGAAACAGCTGAGTTATCGAGGTTGGAGTAAAGTCGTTTTGTAACTAGACCCGCCGTGTAGCAGAAGCTGATACACGTTAAATCTGTCGCTGCCCAAAGTTCTCCCGTTGGCGTGGTGTGGAAGCCAGGAGAGGGGGTTCCAGCTCGTGTGTCGTCCTCGTCACTTGACCGAAGTTCAAAATTACGAGGTCCATAGCCAATAGAACTTGTGTTGCTTCTAGTGTGAAGTTAATAAAACCAAAACAAAATGATATATACTTGTGTATAATAACAACAAAAAAAAAGTGCGTAAAGAAACTTTTTTATCACTTCATTTCTGTAAAATGACATACATTAAGTATTAGATAAAAATAATAGTTAAAAATAATAAATTACTATTGTACGATATCAACCAATATTATCGTTATATTTTTATAACTTTTACAGAAGCGATCTATGAAAAGTATCATTTTGCATATTTATCAATTAATGACACAAACAATAGCGTTATTTTTGATACCAAGTCCTCCATTTATTGAGATTAGACATCAGTTTCATTCATCAAACTGTTTCCTTCAATACAAATGAAATGACTAATGATAAAATTTATTGGCAGCATTGTTTTTTTTAATACGTATGATTTTGACACTTTGAAGCTGTTCGAGCACATAGGCCGAGGGGCGACCTTCAAGCTTGGATCGGTAAAATGCTGCAAAACTTGGCTTTTTGTTGAAATTTTCGTCATTCTGATTTGGGCATCAGAGCAAGCTTTATCCAAAATTTTAAGAGCTATAGCGTAACATTAAATATATATATATATTTGAGGTACCAAGAAGATTTAGAGGGGTGACTTTACTGAAGATAACATTCATTGTCGATTGAGTTTATGCTCGAGGAATTCCTACAAAATTCCTTCAATTATATCTTTGTATTTTTTAAATTATTCTATTATTTTTAATATTACATATTATTAATTTTAATTTACTCCTGGGAAATTGTATGATCCAAAATTCAGATTCTCAATAGATTTAGCGAGATCGTCTGTAAAAGTCTGGAAAGGTTAAATTCCCCTGGAATATTTGCATCTGGTAATTTTAAACACCCATTTAGCCAAAAGCATGTCATGAATGGTTTGATGACCCCCCCCCCCCTCCGCCCCAAACTAGTTTCAGCCCTAAACAGTTTCTAATGGCCTTCAAGCTGAGGCATCCCCTGTAAACTTCCGCTGCACTGGGTCTGGATGGCGCCAATAAATGTTAAATGAAGCAGACCAACAATATCACTTTTCCCAAAATATATGTCAGTAAATTTTTCTGAGAACTTATAAGATAATCTAAATATTATGTAAGGCAATACACTATAGAAACCTAAAAGCGTGTCATTTCCATTAAAATAATTTACTCAATATTTTCTTAGATATGATTTTATATTCGCAATTTAAAAAAATGTTTAAGGAATTCTAATAATTAACTATATGTAATAAAACTAATATAGATTTATATTCGTATATAGTACATATGTATATCTGCATTATAATGATAATTTGAAATATTATATTTTGCGCATTAATAATAATAATAAAATAATCATGTTATGAAAATAGGGAAATTTTATACAAGAAGTATTAACACAGTGAGTTTTCTCTCTCTCTCTCTCTCCCCCCTCATGAACAGAGCAAAAAGGAAAAAAAACCCAAAATACTTCACATAGTTATGTGCATATTACGTGAAATATGGCATAACGATTTTTAGAACAGTGTATTTATTTATTATAAGTAGCAAAGTAACAATTCTTTTTCGAATAAATGGTCCCTAAAATGCGTTATTTTAAAAAAATATCTTAGTTATTTCTTAGGATATTGATAAAAGGGGAGCCATCCCTTACTAAATTATTCATAATTTTTCTGTATATCATCTCGTACCGGTTTTAAAGTGAATTCTCTATAACTGGTTATTTGTTTTTTCTTGCCCTTTATTTTTTAATAACTGATCATTTTATTTTAAAACTTCACTCATACTGAAAATGGGTACTTCAGTTAGTATTGAGATAAAATAACATTTTCCCTCAGTGTTTGTAGAGGTCAGCAATACGATAATGCCTCGAATATGTCTGGGAAATATTCAGGATTGCAAGCCCGACTTCTGAAAAGAAAAAAAAAAAAAAAAAAATGCTACATTCGTACCATGTGCAGAACATTCTTTGAATTTAATTGGCGTTCAAGCAGTAGAATGTAACAATTTACTTTGATTTTGTCCAAAATCTTTATAATTTTTTCTCATCGTCAACCCATCGTTAGAATATACTAACATTTAATTTGAGCTGTGATAAAAATAAAAACTTTCAGAAAAACCTATCAAAAACATGTTGACCAGTACGCGCAGATACATTTAAAGCTTTAAGCTCCGGATATTCAGAAATTGTCATGAATCTGGATTGCTTAATTAATGATGAATTACTGGCAGCGGATACTCGACTTTCTGCTAAATAATTAAAAACTAAGATGAATGAATCAAAAACTACTTTTTTAAACTATCCTTTGGAATGACAATTTTGACAAAGTAAATCTATTTATCCTGAGTAAAAATATGGATTTGTCGAAAGGTGTAAAATTATTAAAATAATTAATGATATATATAAAAAACAAAAGAGAATCTTTTGACTATTATGAGTCAGGATAACTTTCGTTGAAGGAAATAGAAGCACCGACACAACGTTTGAAAACAGCCACAGCCAGACATTTAAAATAGGATCCTTTTTAACAATAATCGACTCTCTAGTTTGCAACATACAAACGCGTAGTAAAAATATGAGAAGCTTTTTAAAATGTTTGGATTTTTTTAAAAATACTTCTAATTTGGATGAGACAGAAATTAAAATAGCATGCGAAAAAATATACAATACGATAAAGACATTAATGGAGAGGAACTGAACTTGGAATGTCAACATTTCAGGTCAAATATGATCATTGATGGCGAAAAGCTGAAGAAAAAGCAAAGAGAAGAAAAGGAAAAAGTAATAAAAAATATATTTCTGTAAATGCAGATGAAGAACAGCTGTTGTATGTGGAATTGGGATCAACACATTCTTTACATACATGTATAATGAAAGACTATTCAAAGTGTTTCCCAATATTGAAATAATAATGATAACTCTTCTTATCAATGATGATTATTAAAGCGAGTGGTGAGCTTTCACTTTCAACTAAAACTGGTCAAAAATGAATTGAGAACTCGTATAACTCTATCACGTTTCAATAATTTAAGCTTGAAGAGCATTGGAAATAAAATATTATTAACAATTCATTTTGAAGACATAATTAATGATTTTTCGAATTTAAATGGAGAAAACGAATATTCACATAAAACCCAATTTTACTATGGATTGCTTTTATTGAACTGTACATGTATGTAAACCAAATTAGATTAAGGGGTCGCAGGTGGGGCCTATTTTTTCATAAAGGCCCAGGGCCTCAAGAAGTCTTAAGACGTCCCTGACTGTCGACACCGGGCGGACTGCGAGAGTGATGGTGAATTTTTATAGCGCAAGAGCCAGATGTGGCCAAATAAGGTTGAAGGTGTAACTGTGATCTAGACGGCACTGAACAGGAATATTTTTATGCATTCTTTATCTTTGGAAGTATATACTTTCGTAATTCGATAACTCATCATATATGAAGCGTGCATAGTATTTTCGTTTATCTCAGGATACAGG
Organism: Nephila pilipes; assembly: GCA_019974015.1. NCBI lineage: Eukaryota > Metazoa > Arthropoda > Arachnida > Araneae > Nephilidae > Nephila > Nephila pilipes. The sequence goes on along the minus strand of BMAW01070531.1, from coordinate 38,703 downwards.
TGAGTATTAACATTCTTTCATGAGCCAAAATTTTAAAGTAGTTTCTTCTCAGGATATGAAATGAATCCCAAAGAAACCTTTGATAAATAATGATAAAACATGACAGATTGACAACTGATTGATGTAATTTTGGATATATTTTAAATATTTACTAGGCAATACTGAGAATTAATATAGCATGTCTTACAATTGATTAAAATGCTAATATTAGAACGACTTAGTTATTTGTGTGAATACGTTTTTATGTATTAGAATTATCTGACCGATTAAAAGTTTTAAGAGATGCTCCGATTATAATTAAAATTTGCAAGAAAAAGTTTGCCTCACTTTGCTTCTAAAATGTAACAATTTTTCGAACAGTTGATGGCACTGAGTGTTTCAACCAACAGGCGAACAATATATAAGTAGTTTAAAAAGAATATAAGGATTCTCTCCCCCAACCTGAGAAAAAATATTATTTTTCGGAAGTGCCAAAAATATAAATTTATTAGAATAATAACAAACATTAAAATATAATAATTTTGTTATTTTTACTGTGTAGTACCTAATTATAGACAGTCTCTATATATAGGATTAAATTTTGTACCCTTAAAATAATCTGCATTAAAAAATTCTTTTAAAAAAATTATGTATTCGAATTTTTTAATCTTTGTGGTAATATTTAATGTATGGTTTGGGTAAAAATGGCTTAAAACACACATATATATATAAAAAAAGTCTGCTTATATTATATATTTAAACCATGGAAAAAATATTTATACTATAAATCTGTCTTACTAAAGACTGGACATGTGTTAGATATGAGTAGAAAATAAGCTACTGGAGGGAGGTCTGTGGAAATTCAAATATTCTTTACCACCCAAATTGAAACAAATTACATGTGTAATCACGAAATTAAAAATTTCATTTAATTTCAATGAAATATCTTACTAGTTAATATTTATTGGTACAGAGTTAAACATTTTAATCGAATAATGTATATTTTCACCTCTCTCTTGTGGCAAATTCAAAGTTTAAGAGAGATATAGCAAGTATTCCCTCCCCCCTCTTTTGTCTTTTAAGATGTGGTAGTTGCCTTTAACTCACAGAATTTTCCTTGAAGGAGTGTTGTTTCATTTCTCTCAGAGGCTAACGCTCTTTTTATAAGTACTAGCATCATGACCGTAGATACCTTAATGACCTTTTTCTTTCCATAAGTGTTTCCACTTTCAGTGTTATGTTTTACGATTTTCCAAACTTGACCTCTGCTGTAAATATCTTAAATAATCAAAATGCAATCTCCGACAAATGCTCTGAAATAAATTTTGTAAATTTTTTACCAATGACTATGCCTATTTTCCTAATGGTCATCAAGTCTAGTTGAACTATAAATGCAATTCTAAGAGGAAATGAGTCTAAATAAAAACTTTTCATTCCTCCATGTCAACAGAATCAATAGTGTGGATTTTAACATTCCCTCAACTTGAACAATTAATGATAAAAACTCATCAGTTAAATTTATTTTTCTTGCTGCTTTTTAAAGGTAGTAGTTTAAGTGACTATACACCAACCTTCGCCTTCCAGGAGCCACTGAACTTAAGGACTCAGAAAAATAGAAACTATCATTCCATACTTTTAGAGCTCATGTACCCTGCAAAAAGGTTATCCGGTTAATTAGTGAGCTCTGCATTAGCTCCAAAAAAATTCTTAGGTATGCTTATATATAGTGCCCATTTTTTCCTTCGATATTTGAATCTTTATAATGTTGCTCTAAATGTGACACAATATAAATTTGTTGACATTTTTATGTGTTTAATCTCAGTCACAAAAAAATTGAGATTCAAATATGTCTCATTTTGCATCTCTTTTCGTTGATTTTTATACTTCACATAGAATGGTCTACAAAAATCAATTACAGAAAGATTAAAGTAATAGTATTTGACAATGCGAGTTATTGGTAAAATACACGTCAGTTGTGTTGGTTCAGGTGTAACTGTGAAGTAAATTGCAGAACTGTTTATTAATTTTCTGACACAAACCTCTCCCATTTATTATTCAAAACCTTTGTCTTTCATAATTTGATAGAGAATTACATCCAGAATGCAAAGATTTTATATGATAATATTCTACAGTTATATCTGTGAATTTATGAACAGATGGTAGAAGAATAGGAAACTTTTCTTATCGTAACTCAGTCTACCTTCATCAATGAATGGATATAAATTATTTACCTGACGTGCCACCCTAATGTTAAGGTTATACACTATATTTTAGAAGAAAACATTTGAAATTGAGTTAATTAGATTAATAGTACTTCAATTGTCTCAATTTCCCATAGTGTTAAGGGACCACGCCACCTATCTAGTTCTGCCATTTTCAGGAAACAAAATATAATTAAGAACTCGTTCAAGCTTAAAATAGCCACTCCACCACATTATTTTCCAATTTGAATTTTCTAAATGTACAATGTTTCTAATGAATACTACAAATATGTCAAAACATTAACATGATACATTTAAAGAACTAATGCTCAAGTTTGAACAGTTTTTTAACCCATTGGCTCCCAAAGTTGGCAAGATATATTTCATTTCCATTATTATTAGATTATAGGCTGTGAAAAGGACACATGAACTTTAGCTTCTGAGTGTTTCCTTTCTTTTCATCATTAGATAGTGACCTATTATAGACCATTGGGAAAACGGAGAAATTGATCAATTGAATGGTGTATAATAGAGAAAATAGCTTTGTTGCCAATAAAACCATTGAATTGTGTTTAACACATTTGATTGATCTCTAGAGATTGCAAGTACAAGGAATTACTTTTTATGTTTTCTACAACAAAGGAGTATGAAAAATGGCCCAGAGTAAGAATTATTTATCTAAGGAGGAATATCTATTTTCTTAGTTTCAACAAATAGGAATGTTTTTCTTTTGGTAACAAGCCATATCATACTTCGGCAATTTACTACACTTCTTATTTAGATTAAATCTTAAGAATGTACATAATAATTCGTAAAATGCTATACATGGTAATATAAGAATAGATCAATCATTGCCATCTAGAAAAATAGCATTAAACATCCACATTCTATTTCTGTCTAGTTTTCTATTTAACTTACAAATATCCTTAAAATAAACCTGGTCTCTAAAGTAGTTCAATTTTTTCACAGTTTGAGTAAGATTACCAATCTGTTGTGTAAACCATTCCTCCTCCCCTTCACCAAGTAAATCTAATATTTAAGGTAAAATGTACAATTTGAACTGGAAAAGTTAATGACAAACTAATGAATTATCTGGAAAAGTTACATATGGTAAATCATTTTTTGTACTTGGAAGAGCACTAAATAATGCATACATGAAATTGACAAATGATTTATCATTTTCTGTAGTTCAGAATTCATAGTTAACAGCTTACAAAATTATTTCAAATGATTAATTTACAGCATTCATTTTAATAACTATATTTATTTTGAATCAATACATGAAAAAAAAAATATTCATTCAAAATTAGAAAATGCTTATTTGTTATCAGAGCTAATTCTATATATTTAAAAAAAAAAAAAAAAAAAAAAAGAAAGAAAGAAAGTTTCCACAGATGTGTAGTAATTCTGTAGTGTTAATTCATTTGAGGTTTTTTGCAAACAATCTGAAAGAACAGAAATTCTCTCATAACATAGGGTAAATTCTATTTAGATTAAAACATAATTTCAATACAAATTTTAAAATTCATTTCAGATAAGAAACCTATATGCCAAACATGCTTAAAGCATTTAGCTAAATACATACACCTCATTTTGTTTTTCATAATGCAGAAATTATGAAAACATGAACAAAATTAATTTTTTCCCATTTTAATACAAATTATGTAGGATGTACTACTTAGAATAGTACCAAATATTTTTCTCTCAAATGATTATAAAATAATGCATCTTTGAAAATCTTTTTTTGTTAAAAGTTGTATTTTTTAATATAAGGTGGAAATCTGTACTTGAGGATCTTTAAATAAGCATACAGAATCCATCAAGAAAAAAAATATAAGCATATATCTTTTTTTTACATAATTTTACAGTGATTACTTGCTTAATGATGATAATCTGTTTCGAGATTATCATGAATAACTAAAATCATAATTAATCAAATACATTTTTTCCAATAAGTATAGTAATGAAAAAAAATTATTTTTTTCATGTTTCTATCTTGAATAACAGAACCCTATGCTGCTCCATCTACTGATGTAAGGATTATTTAAATAACGTGATCACTGTTAAAGGGCACGGAAAAAATTTGGCTATTAAAAATGCCTGCATTGTTATCCAAGTAGTCTATCATGCATTCTTTGTTAACCGAGGTATAATACAATAAGATCAACAAATGGGTATAGCACATTTATTAAAAAAAGTAATTGCCTGTTAATGAGGTTTATGACAATAAATATTGCTCAAAAATTTGTAGAAAACAATCCACTCAAATAAAAATATACATATTTTAATATTTTGACATAAATTTTGTTTCCATTAAGATGCCATTGTCAAAATTTCAATGAATTTAAAATATCTTCTGAAATGATTATAATAACAGAGGAAGCTTCATGGCAAACAAAAAGCGTTTACTATGGATGAGTAAGCAAATATGTCTTATATTAATTCCTAATAGATAATACTTTGAGAGAAATTTTACAAGCATAAGCCTTATGTTTGTGTGAATAAACTAATGTTTCTTCATGTTCTCATTTAATGAGAAAGTATTTTTATGACAAAGGTTTAACATAACTTTCTCTTCATACAGTACAAAAATGTTTCTTACCGTTCACACTTCGCAAGACCCCCTCCCCCTTTTTACACATCAAAAACATGTTCCTACATAGTGCCAGTAAGCATATACAGCACATCCCAAAATTGAATATGTGCCTTTTTTTTTACAACATTAAAATTATATTGAATATTTATATAAATATATATATGCAAGTGATAAAATACATTTCAGGAAGTGTACCAGATGTGGAAACAAGTATGAAACCTATGTAATAAAATAATTATACAATTTTTAAGCAGAAACTACACCATATTAAGTCATGAAATTGAGTATATAAATGGTATAACTTTTAAATTGAAACATAAAAAGGAACATCGATTTAACAAGATTTTGGGTTGTTTCTCATTTGGTATTTTAGCCAATTCTTCAATTAAAAGAATTTTTAAATGGTCTTTCTCCTGACATGACACTTTTGGACAGATTGTTCCAAATGTGACCATATATTTTCAATAATGTTGAGAACAGGTGATTGTCAGGGAGTGTACAACTGTCTTTTATAGTTCTACAACAGCCACAATTGAACAATTTTAGCTGTATGCTTAGGATCATTATCATGTTGGAAAATGAAACTCAATCCTGAATCCAACATTTTAGCAAATTGCTTTAAATTATTTTTCATGTAGATCAAGTATTGAATTTTGTCCATGATTCCATCAATAAACACTAAATTTCCCACATCATTGGTTGACATACACTAATGCAGAGCCACCTCCATACTTGACAGCAGCCACCTCATATACTTGACAGTGGTATTTTTAGAAAGCAACTCACTGTTATGCTTCCACCAAACATAGCATTGCTCATCACTTCCAAAAACATCAAATTTGCTCTCATCACTGAATATAACTTGATTCCAGATGTGTGGAGGCAGTGAAATATAATTTTTTAGCAAATGAAAGCCTTTTCTCCAAGTTTGGCTTAGAAATGAAGAGTTTTCTCCTGGCCACACGAACATTAAGGCCTCCTTACTAATTATTTCTACAGAAACAGTTCTTTGTATCGTAGAAGAAGTGGTTGCAGCAATTTTTGGAGCACTCACCTTTGAAGTTTCGGTCATCTATCATCGGATTCCCTCATCCAGGATCTCCTTTCATGCTCTTCCAGGAATAATTTTAACTTGTCCCAACTCTTTATACTTTTTGCTGATTTTTTTGAACACATCCAAGACTTTGCTGAACTGCTTTTGCAATTTATATATCTAAGGGATATATCTTTTTCAGCCATTATAACAGCCACCTCTCTAACCTGAACTGCAGTTTCCATACTGGAATCCATTTGAAATATTAAAAATTAATATTGCTACAAGACACTTATGCATTAGGATCTAAATACAATATCAGTATCAAATGCAAAACCTTTAGTAAAATAGTGTGGTAGCTAATTTATCAGATTATGGTCATTTACTACAGTACATACTTAATTTTGTGACATCAATTCATCTTATTTAGTCAGAGAATGCATATAATTTTATTATTATATCAAATTCATGTGTTTATTTTTAGGATAAATATTCTACTTAAAATTATTTATCATTCCTCTAAACAACAGTCAAATAAAACTTTTTATCAAGTTTGTATTTTCAAAGTATAGAAAGAGGAATATATACTCAATTTTGGGAGTCACTGTAAATCTTTTGAGTTCTGCTATAGTGAAAAAGCCTTCTTAGAAAATTCACAAATGTTTGCAACATGAATTTGCAAATGTTTCATGAAACCCCATTTTTTTTATGACTGCCTGATAAATTTTACACACATAAGACTTTTCTTTCCAATAAATATCCAAATGAACCTTCAAAGAACCACTTAATCACAAAACTTTCTTTCAAATTTTATAAATATATAGTAAGAAAACATTTTCACATGCAATAAGGAATTGACAAGGATATGAAAGCAAATATGTATTTTTAAATCACCACTATATGAGAAAACCTATTTCCAAAATTTACAAAGATATGGGTTTTCATGTACAAGAACACAACAAATGTTTCTTCATGCCTCCATTTCTCTAAAAACCCTTCTTCCAAAATTCTCAAGCATATGGTTATTCCTTAGTATGGATAAGGAAATTCTTATTTAATAAACCACTAAGCAAGATTGCCTTCATATAAACTATAACAGCATGAGGCTTTTCCTTAGTAAAAATAGGCAAACAAATCCTTCTGTGAGAAAGTCTTTTTACACATTTCAAAAGCGTAAAACTTTTCATTAGAATAGGGAAGTTAGGCTTTTAAAGAAGCAAAGATGATGCTGAGAAACCTTTGTGAAATATTTTATAAAATGGTAGGCATTTCTAAGAATGTGCAGGTGAATCTTTGAATAACTTCTTTTCCAGAAATCCTTTGTACATATTTGTTCAAATTTTGCATGCATAAGGCCTCTAATTTGTAAAAATATGCAAATGTTTAATATCCGTATTTCTGAGAGAGCCTTCCATATTTGAGAAACATTGCATATTTCCTTTGTATGAAAATTAAAGCTTGGTTTTATTAATGTCGCACAAGAAGCAACATGAGGGCAGTTGATGACCTCAAAAATTTCAGCCTTGGTCAAGTGATAAAGACGATACCTGAGATGACACCCCCTCTCTTAACTTCCATACCACCCCAACAGGAGGACTTTTAGTCTTGAAAGATTTAATGTGCTTCAGCCCGGCAACACAGCTGGTCATCAGTAGCATCAAGGCTCAAACCCGCGACCAGACAAAAACCGTCTGCTGCGAGCCCACGACCACTGGGCTACCACAGCCTGTATGAAAATGAATTTGTTTCTTTAACTGCACATTTCTTGAAGAAAACTTACACACGTCACAAACATTAGGATTTCACTTGTTATGAAAACGTAAAATATGAGCCTTCATTTTCTCATTTCGTGTGAAAGCCGTTTTACAAATTTCACATACATAAGGCTTTTCCTTTGTATGACTACGTAAATGTGTCTTCATGTTCCCACTTTGTGAGAAAGCTTTCTTACAAATTTCACAAACATAAGGCTTTTCCTTTGTATGAATACGCAAATGTTTCTTTAAGTTTACCATTTGTGAGAAAGTCTTTTTACAAATTTCACAAATATAAGGCTTTTCTTTTGTATGAATATAGAAATGATACTGTAAGTTTTTTTTTTGTGAGAAAGCCTTTTTACAAATTTCACATACATAAGGCTTTTCCTTCGTATGAATACGTAAATGTGTCTTCAAAGAACCACTTTCAGTGAAAGTCTTCTTACAAATTTCACAAATATAAGGCCTTTCCTTTGCATGAATACGTATATGTTTCTTTAAGTCATACCTCCTCGAGAAAGCCATGTTACAAATATCACATACATAAGGCTTTTCCTTCGTATGACTACGTAAATGTGTCTGGAAGTTCCCACTGTGTGAGAAAATTTTCTTACAAATTTCACAAACATAAGGCTTTTCCTCTGTATGAATACATAAATGTTTCTTTAAGGTCCCACTATGCGAGAAAGCCATTTTACAAATTTCACACACACAAGGCTTTTCCTTTGAATGAATAAGTAAATGTCTCTTTAAAGAACCACTTTCAGTAAAAGCCTTCTGACAAATTTCACAAACATAAGGCTTTTCCTTAGTATGAAAATGCAAATGAACCTTCAAGATCCCAAATCGCGAAAATGCCTTCTTACAAATTTCACAAATATGAGGCTTTTCCTTTGTATGAGTACGCAAATGATATTGAAAGGATATATTATGGTTGAAAGCCTTTTCAAATTTTACAAACATAAGGTTTTTCATTTGTAAGAAATCACAAATGATATTGTAAGGATGCTATATAAACAGATACTCCTATTACAAATGTAAGGCTTTTTATTTGTATGAATATGCAAAAGAGTTAATAAGGACTCATTATGCAAGAAAGCCTTTTTACAAATTTCACAAATATGAGACTTTTCCACTGTGTGCATTTGCAAATCAATTCATGAAGTACTGTTTTGAGACAAACATTTTTGATAATAATTAGAAACACAAGGTTTTTCTTTTGCTAGAGTACTGAATATTTTTTTTTAAATTTAAAAATGACAGGCGACTTAACTAGAAATATGCCATAGTACTGATTGTTGCATATTTCATATTAGTAGAATATTCTTTATCCATGAATTAGTTCATCATGTGTGAAACTATTCATCAAAGTATACACACACATATATATATCAAACATTTCAATCTTTTTTTCCTACACAAATCACTAAATGCTTATGTAAGCACAAAAGTTTAGAAAATAGTTTCTTTTAGTAAAAATCCCCATTATGTGGCTGGGATAGCCATCAGTCCTGCTTTGCTACATTTTTATTTTAGAATAATTAATTCTTAAAAGAATGTTCTTGAAAAGATATTTAAGTTTTGCAAGTAGCAAATATCACACACTTATTCGTAAATGAAAATCAGTCAATAGTTTGTACAAATAACTCTAGAATTTACTTGATTTAAGATGCATATGATTAATTCATTTTCGTGGGATAATGAGCAACAAAAGCTGTAGACGCTTTCATTCAATAGATATCAAAGCATTTTATCTCTAGCTGGAATGGTCAGAACACTTTGTGTACTAACTTCTGTTTTGTGCAAAATTTCTCAGAATGTAATGTCACACAGTGCATTTATCTTCTGTTATTATTTAAGTTCTTATGATATACATACTTGCTAGCGTTGTGTTAAAGCGAGGACGAAATGTGCTCTCAGGCTTTGATTGATTGTTTTGTGGAATATGAAACAACAATGACTATTATCCCCGCGCCTTTCTCAATGCTGGAGGTGTCAGGGGTTCTTCCACTACACCTCTAAGGTGTGCTAACTGTGGCGGGAAACACGCGGCGAATTGGCGCCAATGCCCCCGATTCCCTAAGGCCAAAAACACAAGCCCTAAAATTAATAATAAAAACTCAAATAAAAATTTAAAAAACAAAAACTCGGCCCCTAAATCTAAAATTGTTAACTCTCCCAAGAGCCAGCGTCCTCTCGAGAGTTACCGACAGGCCACCCCACAAATATCATATTCACAAATTTTATCCGGACAGACTACGGTTCATCCCGCCCCTGTTCAAAATTCTACGGCTTCTCCCAGCTCCGGAAATTTTGGGGAAATATTCCGAGCTGTTATGGCTATCGCCAGTGACGCGAATGTAGACGAGCAACTTTTTGCTCGGGCATTCCGGGAGTGTCTCCCTGCCCTTCGCCAAGTCACAGCGGCTGATGACAAGGCCTACATTATTTTTGAGGCCTATGTCGCACTTAAGCACGGGCGCGCTTACCGCGCCCCATCCCAACATTAAAATTCAATCGAGACGTGCACGACATTTCTATTGGGTTCTGGAACGCAAATGGTTTGCGTTCCAAGATTGACGAAGTCAGAGACTTCGTCACAGAGCAAAATTTTGATCTGTTTTTGGTTCAAGAAACAAAGCTCCAACCGGGGCACGAACCCCAGATCGCCAAATATCGTCTCCACAAAGACGATAGAATTACATTAACTCCTCGTATCGACGGAGCCACTGCTATATACTGTAAAAGTAATTATGAACATTGCAGAGTCCTCTTACCGAGGTTACAGTATATCGATGCAACTGCTATCGAAATTAAAAATAATAATTATCCACCTTTGCGAATAATTTCTGCTTATATTCGCAATACCCCTCTCAATCGATGCCATTTTCCAGAAGAGGATTTTATTAAACTTATAAATTCTAGTCAAAATGTAATTATTGCTGGAGATATGAATGCTCGTCATAAAGATTGGCATGATTCAAGATCAAACACTTTTGGCTTTAAACTCAAAAATATTATAAGCAGAACTACAGGTGCTAGGGTTGTAGCACCGTACACCCCTACGCACATAAACCATAGGTCCCGGCCGGGGGCTAGGGATTCTATTATTGATCTTGCAATCCTCAAAAATATTCCCTTCAATTATGATATAAGAGTCATTAATGATCTGAGTTCAGATCATTTACCGGTCATTTTGACTCTTCACACTAACTCTGCATTTTTGAAATTACCAGAGCAACTCTCTACCAATTAAGAGAACTTTAAATTTATTTTAAATTCAAAACCCCTCCCTATTCCAAACACCTCCAGCAATGAAGATATTGAAAATTCTATAGAACAAATTGGTGTAACTATTTCCGAGGCACTTGTGACGGCCTCAAAACCAAAATTTAAACCTCCTCCTCTGAGACTCCCTATAGAAATCAGAACCAAAATTCGTCGCAAAAATTATGTACGGAGAGTCTGGCAAAGATGTAGAAATCCGGCTCTTAAATCTGAACTCCGTGCACTCAGCAATGAGATTAAACGAGAAATCCAACACTTTTCCCAGGAAAGATGGGAAAAACACATTGAAGGCCTCTCGCCTGATACAAACACCCTTTGGAGGGAAACCTCCCGACTCAAAAAGCCTTTTCACACCATTCCGCCCCTGAAGGGTGCCCTAGGCAGTGTTGCTGTAGCTCCTATTGAAATGGCAGAAGTTATAGCTGATAGCCTTCAAAAACAATTCGAACCAAATGAAGGCGAGAATCCCAGATTCTCAGCTCATACTACTCGAAAAGTCCAAGGATTTTTGGCCTCCCCCACTTGTCTAGACCTGGAACCAGTCCAGGCTAGCGAAATTTTGGATTACATACACAACACCAAAATTAAGAAGGCTCCAGGATTGGATTTAATTTCTAATCGCATTCTTAAAAATCTCCCTCTTAAATTTATTTTTCTTCTCACGCTGCTCTTTAACTTTTTAATGGAGAACTGCTACTTCCCTAAGGCCTGGAAGATCGCCGTGGTGGTCCCCATTCTCAAGCCCCATTCCGATGATTCAAATCCTCTAAATTATCGCCCCATATCGTTACTCAGTTCGCTGAGCAAAGCATATGAATGTGTTATTTTGAAACGCCTGGACCAGTTCTGCAATTCCAGAAATATTGTTATTCCAGAGCAGCATGGTTTTGTTCCCAAATGCTCTACAGTACCACAGTTACTTAGAGTTACTGAGACGGTCCAACATGGCTTTTCCAATAACAAAGCCACAGGTAATAATTTTTGGTAATAAATTATTACGGTATGCTTTTTATCGATATTGCCAAAGCTTTTGATAAAATTTGGCATGATGGGCTCATTTCCAAGATGATGCGACTTGGAATTTCGGACCAACTTATCAAAATTATACACTCGTTCCTTGACTCTCGCAGTTTCAGAGTTCGAGTCGAAATCGCAGTCTCCTCCCCCCCGACCAATCCTTAGTGGAGTCCCCCAGGGATCGATTTTAAGTCCAAGAATTTTTTCTTTGTACGTAAATGACACCCCGAAGGCTGCCAACATTCACTTAGCAATGTATGCTGATGACACTGCTATTATGTCCCAAGACATCTGCAATCGGAAAATTATTGAAAGATTGCAGAGATACATTTCTCGTTTACAGCTTTGGCTCATTGACTGGAAAATTAAAGTTAATGCATCTAAAAGCGCTTGCCTCCTCTTTACGAAACAACGGTGTATTGGCAATTTGCCAGCAGTCACCATTTTTGATCAACCCGTCCCCTGGGTCACTGAATATAAGTACCTAGGGTTAATTTTAGACGCCAAATTAAATTTTGCCCACCACATCCGAAATGCCCATCAAAAGGCTATCGGAATGAGCAGTTTGCTCACTCGCTTGATTTCTCGAAAGAGCAAGCTGGTGATCAGGCACAAAATCCTGCTCTACAAGTCGATCCTAAGACCGATCATGTTGTACGCATCGCCTATTTGGGCGTCCGCTGCAACCACCCATCTGAATCGACTGCACGTCTTTCAAAACATTCACCTTAGGAAAATGATAAATGAGCCCTGGTTTGTCCGGAATGAAGTCCTGCATAAAGATCTAAAAATTGAACCAATTCTAGAGTTCATTAAAAAGCAATCATTAAACTTCTTCAACAGGATCTCTCAAATACCTAATGCACTGTTTCAACAACTCCCCGCGTATGATGCGTCAATCGCATCTTCGCAAAAAAGACCGAGAGCCGCGCTCGGACATTCATATGTCCATTTCCCGGCCTTAAAAAGGCTGCGAGCGCATTGAAGTAATGCATCAGTGATATCCTGCTTTTTCCAAATTCAGGACTTCCCCTCGATAAGTGGCAATGCCCAATGGTCAAAATGGACCTCGCGTAACACTGTCGAGCACTCTCAAAATTTTTAAAATCTTTTATTCTAGAAAATTAGACACTTTTTAAATTTTAACTGCATTTTCCTAAGATTCATAACTTTTCTCATCACCAGATGTCGCTAATAGCGCTCATTTCGGCTTAATTCTTGTTTTTCAAACTCATCTCCTCGCGTTTTAAATTTTCCCTCAAAATTTCTAATTGCATATTTCTTTAAATTGGTTTCGGTACGGCATTTCTTTTTATTTGAATTTAATTTATTAGCTAAATTTTTCTTTTTATAACCTCTCAAAACCCCACGGACAACAGTTTCTCGAAGCCGTTTTTCGTCTCCGAACTAGTCCCGCCCCTAACCTAGACCCCGCCCACCGCTATGTATGCTTCTTAGCTTCCCTTGCTACGGCATCCAATAGCAGTGCGCGCCCTCGTAATTTTAATTTCCAACTAGTTTCGGCAGTTGCCTCACTCTGTCGAACACCCAGGTGCTTGTTGCCTTGATCTTAAATATGATAGCATCTTAAATTACGATAAAACTTTAACTAATTATGCTCTGTAAATTTATAAATTATGATGAGAGGGTAAGTTTAATATTTTTAAATAGGAACCTCGTAACTTTAGCCGTTACCGTTACCGTGACTATTATCCCCTTTTTTCGTAGATTCTTTTTTAACAATAAATATCAAAATATTTCATCTGTTTCAAGAATGTTCTGAAAACTGGTTTTTTAACCACAGTTCTCTCCAAAAATTCTTTAAAATTAACATTTTACTGTGAGTCTATCTAGAGAATATTCCAGAGAAGATTTCTGTGGGAGGCGTATTTATTGCAGGTCAAAAGAATATGCTCCAAATCATTGATGTGGGTACAGATTTTACATTGTGCCTTATCATTTAAGTCGAATTTATGCAAAAGCCTTGGACTTATAAAATCATTTTGCTGTTGATTCGAGTGTTTAGTATTTCCTCTCTTCTATTTTTTGTCCATTTAGATATTGTGTCAGTGTTGGGGATATTTCCTAAGCTGGCAAAATATTTGCTTGAATAAAAGTTTTCATTCGTTCTTTTCATTTCGTCGTGAAAAATAACGCTATTGATGTCTTTTGGGCAATCAAGTTAAGATTCCCATTGGATTCCGTTACCGATTTCACGAGATAATCCGCCTGTTCATTTCAAAATATCTTCGAATGTCCCAGAATCCAAAAGAGACATCATCATATTGTTATTAAAAATATCTCCTCCTCTGAAAATACCACAATCCATATCAATACCAAAGACAACCAATACTTCCTACTATTTACCCCCCCCACACACACACACCGTGATCTCATTAACCATAACGAATTAATCAATATCCTCTCCAACAACTCCACCGGAATTTAATAGGCGACTTTAATGCAAAACATCCAACTTGGAACAGAGGCAGGGAAAACAGATCAGGGAAAATTATTCCTGCTATTTGCAACACTAATAACCTCCAAATAGCTGCTCCAGACACACCCACTCACTTTCCTTACAATGGCAATACTTATTCTATAATAGATTTTGCTACCCTCAAAAACATACGATTCTAAAATATCGAAAGTGTTAAAGAACTACCTAGAAACCATAACCCTATACTAATGGACATTTCTTTCAATAAATATTTCCCTAAACTCCTTCGCACTCTCTCAACTACTAATTGGTTCCACTATAAAGAAATTCTATATAATATCACAAAAGGTAACCCTATTATTAATAATATCTTTGATCTAGACCAATCAATTACATCATTTACTACTAATATTAAAAATGCAATTAACCATGTAAGTAATACTAGATCCATCCAAAAAAACCCTCTTGGAATCCCCACCTCATATCAGAAACCTAATTAAAGAGAAAAATAGGTACAGAAAACAATGGAAAAATACCAGATACTCTCCTTTGAAACCCATAATTAATAACAAAATGCAATTAAAAGTGAAATCAATACCTTTGAAAACAAAAAATGGGAAAACCTACTCCGACAGCTTAATACCGAAGATAACTCCCCTTTTAATATGAACAAAAAAACTTTCTAATAAATACTACTGTATCCCCACATTAATAGGCAATAATGGTCTGGTGTTCTCTGATAAAGAAAAGCTGATCAGCTTGACCATAATCTTGAATCCTCGTTCCAGGAAAATCGAACTCCATATGATGATGATCATATTGAAATAACAAAATCAATGATTCAAAATTATCTTGTAGACCATACCAATTTCAATTCCCCCCTCCTCATATCTCCCTCTGAAAAATAGCTACAATAATTAAGAAGTTAAATAAAAAGAAAGCCCCCGGGGAGGATGGCATTCACAATTAGGCCTTTAAATTCTCTCCTCCCAACGCACTTACTCATCTCAATTTTTTTAAAATAAATGCCTCATGTATGCGAATTTTCCACAAAAATGGAAACATACAACTATTAGTCTTTTCCCCAAACCCGACTAAAACCATTCAATTCCATCCAATTCTCGAATTATCAGTCTACTAAATTCTATTTCAAAAGTTTTTGAAAGAATCCGGCTAACCAGAATACTGACTTATTTTTCCACTAATATTATTCTTCTAGATTCACAATTCTGCTTCTGTACTAACTATAGCACTGTCCATCAACTACTACGGGTTGTGAATGCCATTACTAAAGGATTTAATTCCAAACAAGTCTCTGAAGGCATCTTCCTCGACACACAAAAAGCTTTCGACCACCTCTGGAACGATGGATTGATCTTCCAACTAATCAAATTAAATCCCCTCATACATAATAGTTAACTTAAATCATTACCTTAAAGATAGAACATTTCCGAGTTAAGTTTAATAATACTCTCTCTACAATATGCTATATAATAGCTGGTAAGCTTCTAGGGTCTGTAATTTCTCCAATTTGTTTACATATGTTTTCCCTCAGAGTCCTTACAATAAACTCTGTTTATTCGCTGATGACGCAGCAATCCTCACCCAAGGAAATAGTCCAATTAACATAATAGTTAAATCACAAAATAATCTAAAACAAATAAAGGATTTGATGACACTCTGAAGGATTGCTGTAAACACTAATAAAACTAAAGCTCTCGTTTTTAGAAAAGGTCACCCCCCCCTCCTTATAAAAAATTCAAATTTTTTATTGATCAAATCTCTTGGGACTCTGTGTCAAATACTTAGAAGTTATTCCGAACTCCAAACTCACCTTCAAACTTCATATCCAATCAATAATTGACAAACGCTGGGACAAAATCCATAACTGTATACCTTTAAAGGGAAGAAATTCTGTACTAGCTCTTGATAACAAAGTTCTTCTCTATAAACAAGTAATCCGCCCTATCCTACTTTATGCTTCCCCTACTTGGGACCATGCAGCACCTTCCAACATTAAAAAAATGCAGGTCTTTCAAAATAAATTCCTCCACATGATTACTAACTCACCTTGGTATGTCTGAAATTCTGTCATACACAAGAATCACAATATCCTTCCTATTATTAATTACATCAACTATCTCTCTAGAAGATTCTATAATAGACTAACATATCACATTAATCCTCTAATAAAGGCTCAGCTAATTTTTGCTCACAATAATGGAACTCCTGCCCCACCCTACCAATCATGCAATAATTATTTCCATCTAATTTCCCCATAACACTTTGCATTCCAACTCAGACCCTTTTAATTAATTCCTTGATCACTCCTTCAATAGCCTCTTTCTAAATCAACTATCTCACTCCAAGACCTACATCATCATTTATTCAGCTTTTTATCAGCTGTTTAATATCATTTCGCCATCCCTACCTCTCCTCTCTTGAACTGGTTTGCTGTCCACCGTTGTGCACCCAGCCAAATAAGAACCATTTTTACTTTTCCCTTCCTTCTTTAGCTTTCACAGCATTAAAAAAAGTTTATATAATATTTTATTTATTGCTATTGTAATTTTACAATAATAATAATAATAATTTTTTTTAAAAAAGATAATCATATAAAATAATACTTTCCTCTTTCTGAAGATTAGACATAGTCAATCGAAGGCACTGACGGGCTAAAAAATGATATAATTTTTTTTGCTTATGATCTTATCTTACGATAAGATGAGTGGAAAAAAAGATTAAAATCTTTTAAGAATCTCATCCTCATTGTATCCTCTTTCCTCTCCCTTTTCTTTTATGTTTTTTTAAAATTGATTTGTGCATTAAGCATATTTTAATATTCTTGTTTTAATATTAAAAAAAATCAAGGATACGATCTGACACTGAGTAAAGAGTCCACAGGACTGGTTCTCATCTCTATCTGATTGTTGTGTTGAAAGGCGAATCGTCTGAGTACTAAATTGTGATTGAATGAAGATTTTAATGGCTAGTCTATGAATGACTTTTGGGGATTTTGTAATGTAATTTTTTTAAAGCTGTTATCACAAAAGGGCTATCTGAGATAATTAACATAATTTCTTTTGATTCAGATAAATCGACTAGAGCTTGGTATATAGCAAGTGCTTCAGCTGTAAAAATCGAATTGATAGGATTTACTCAAAAGGCGAAAGATGCATTTTTCCTGATACCTGCTATTGATGTCATATGTTGATTTTTTGATGCATTGTTAGCTATTAGGAAAAAATCTCTGAATCTATGATTCATTATTTCCTCAAATTGTCCTTTTATTATATGAGTTAGCAAATTTTTATTTTGAAATTAAAATTCCTACGTATAGATTTCACAAGAATGATCTGTGTAATATATCAATCTGGAGATTGATGTGATTTGTTTTTCATCAGTACCCAAAATCTTGATGTTGTTTCTGTGCCCTTCCAGGATTTCCAGATTTACTGTTTCAAGGGTATTGCGGTGCATAGAAGAAAGGTTACAATTTGATATATGAGATGTAAAAAAAAATATTAGCGAATCGTCTCCTTTTATCAGAAAGAATTTCCTGATTATCCAGTAGTAAAAGCACGATATTTGATGCCCATTGTGGAAGTCCTAAAGCAATTCTAAGAGCTTTTGTTTGTATTATATTGAAAGGTTTGAGCTGGTTATCAGACCAGTTATTTATGATATGAAAAATGTAGTGAAAGGAACTACACATACTATATTGTTAGTAAATTTAATAAGATATGTAGCTCTTGGGACATAGTGTTTATCCGCCATGCCTTTTAGGGCATTAATTTTTTTAAAGATTTATTTTTCATTTGATTCATTCTAAAAATATTTTGCTTGCATTTATAAAAATATACTTCTAAATATTTAATGGAGGATTGCCATGAGAGTGGGTACCTAGCCAGCGTAATAGTAGGATATATTTGAATTCTCCTATTTGAAAGTTCCGCTATTATACTTTTGTCAGGACATAGAGAAAGTTTCTAGTATTTGCACCATTTTGTGATTCTTTCCAGAGTATCTTGTAATTTTTATGGATGATATCGAGAGAATGATGAGAGCAATAAATAAAAAGGTCATCAGCGTAAATTGAACCTTCGACTCCTGTTTCTAAAGTTTCAAAGATATCGTACATGTAGATGGTTAATAATATGGGGGAGAGAACACTACCCTGAGGGACCCCTTTAAAGACATTCTTCCTTGATAAAAGACATCCTCAACATCGGATTTGGAAAGATCTGTAAGAAAAAAATTTGTAAATCTTTTGTGCTATTTTTCTTGTAATACTTAACTATAGATATATAAGGCCATCTAAATACACTGAATCATAAGCCCTCTTGATGTCCTAATGAATTCCTATGAAAAATTTCTTTTGCTGCTTAGCATCTACTATAGCTTTATGTATAAGGTTCGATGCATTTCTGCAGTATTTAAACGGAACAAATCCATAATGTTGGAGATGAAGTTTTCTATTTATTGCCAGAAAATAAGAGATGCAACTAGCTAAAAATTTTTTAAAAGTTTCAGAGAGAACAGAAGTTAGATCTATTCGTCTATAAGAGGGTATTATAGTTTTATCTATGCAAGTTTTTGAAATCGGAAGGATGATTGAATGTTTCCAAGATTCAGGTACAATCGAATTCTCAAATAAATATTGAAAATAATCAAAACAATTGCATGTTGACTGTTATTCAAACTTTGGAGGAAAGAAGCTGTTATGTGATCTGCACCTGGAGTAGTGTTTTTGGATGCTTGTGTACTCTATTTAATTCCGAGATATAGAACGGTTTATTTAGTAAATTGTTCGTTGTTGAGTAAATATAAAGGAAGTTGTTCATAGGAAATATTATTAGATGCAAAGTAGTCGGCAAACATATTGGTCTGAATTTAAGTTTTTTTTATATATCTATTATTGACATCTAGAATATTGAAATTTGATTCTGGATTTTTATGTGTAGAAAATTTCTTCAGAATGTTGTAAAATTTCCTTGGATTAGAAATATTGTTACATATTGTGTCTCAATATAATCTCTTTACCTTTTTTTGTGTGAAATTTGAGTTTACTTGAATAATGCTTGTATTTGTTTCACAGTTGAGGGGAAATATCACGAATGGTCTTTTTTCGGAAATATTTTTTGAGCTTGAAGAAATTATTACAAGTCTAATTCCACCATAGTGAAACTGACCTGTTTGGTAATCTAATATCTCGAGTATTATTTTTAATTATTTTAGACATTGTTTCAGTTAGTTGTGTCTTGTCATTCTCTTGGTTGGTAAATGCATATTGAGCTTGTTTCATTACTTCTCGCCAATCTTGCCTGTTTGACTGATTTCACAAGCATAAATTTCATTCTTTTGACATTTAAAAATTTTAGACCACTAATTTTGAGATGACGGTCTTCACACTTGTAGCTCAGTGATCAATCATTTTTTAAAGAATCAATTAATGCAGTGTTATTAGAGTGTAATTTATTTGCATGGCGTTTCAAATTGTATCTATTTGTGAAAGTTTTTAAGCAATCAGGGCCCTCAAAATTACTCTCAGTCATATTCCAATAATTTGCACATTGATTTCCCAAAGACTCATTTAATATGGTATTATTATAATGAAATTTATATCCATGACTTTTCAAATTGTATTTATATCTGAAAGATTGAATATAATCAGGGCAAACAAAATCACTCTCAGCCACACTAAAATCATTTACACAGTCAACCATACCACTCATAACAGTGTAAGAATTATCACACATAACAAAATCGGAACACTGGCACACGATTGCTCCTACCATATTTTGATTCGATTCAGAATCAAAATTCCTTCTGTCGAAACTGATGTATTTAGCTCTGAAAAGAGCCATTTTTCTTGCTTTTGTGCAAGAGACATCATAAAGCAAAATATATATGAGAAACGAGTAAGCAATCACATGCTACCAGAGCAATATTAGGAGCAGAGTGAACGCGGATAATGACACGCAGTAGCACTGCGCAACAAGGGAAATGACAACATGCTCAGGAATCTGTGCAGATGTTTAGGGAGGAACGGGAAGAAACTAGTATTTGAGGGGCTAGATATTGTTTGGGAATGAATATCCATTTTATCCAAGGTTCGAAGGACTTAGAAAAAGAACTTTACAGTCCCCTAGAAACTTTTAACCATTTTTTTACTCCTCGGAAGCTTGAAAAACTTGTTATGCATACGAATTCTGAAATTATAAGACAAAAAATCGGTATGCTGAACACAAATTTGCAGTATCAGAAGCCTGTAGTGATGAAATTAAAGCATTATTCGGAATACTTATTTTGACAGTGGCTATGAAAAATAATCATTTAGCCTCAAGTAAATTATTTAATACAACTTTATGCGGTCAGTGATATAAACCTAGAATGAGTGAAGTGATATTCCGCTTTTTACTGAATTGTTTACGTTTTGACTCAAGAACCTAGAGAAGAAAGAAAAGAAAACGATAATTTTTCACCAATCAGAGAGTTTCGGGATGGATTTATTAAGAAATGCACCGATTCTTATAAACCAGGATCGAACGTTACTATTGATGGACAGTTATTAGCTTTTCGAGAAAGGTGTCCTTTTAGAATTTACATTCCAAATAAGCTTACCAAATACGCATTAAATTAGTAATGATATGTGATGTAGGACCAAACTATATGGTTAATGCAATACCTTATTTGGATTCTCATAATCAGACCAAACTTATTCCTCTTACATCTTACTTCATTGAAGAATTAACATGAAGCATTCAAGGGACTAATAAAAATATTTCGATGAATAATTGATTTACTTCAATACCCTTAGCTGAAAAACATTTGATGAAGCCAATGAACTTAACAATAGTACAAACTCTTAAGAAAAACAATAGAGAATTTCCTCCCGAACTCCCACAGTTACGTTCTCGAAGTGTTGGAACTTCAATGTATTGCTTTGATCAAGCCAAAACTCTTCTGTCATATACAACAAAACCAAATAAGTATTCTACATTCCATGAATAATCAAATGTTAATCAAGAAAGCAAAAAACCAGGAATGACAGAATTTTACAACTCAACAAAAGGTTGCAGTAGACACATTAGATCAGATGTGTAACAACAAGTCATGAGGTAGAAAAACACGTCGGTGGCTTCTTTGTGTATTTTATGGAATGATTAATATTAGTTTAGTGAATACACATGTTCTACGAGTACACAATATGGCTCGAAAATCAGAAAAAGCTTTATTAAGAAAAACTATCGCTATAAAATTGAGTGAAGATCTTCTTGCACCCTGGATGAAGAAGGTTCTGAACATACAAACTTTGCCCCGATCATGAAAACTTCTTTTTCGAACGCAGAGCCTCTCGTTTCTGTAAACACATCCGGATGGCCGTAGCCTTTGTTGGCATTAAAGAAACTTTTTTTTTGTTTCTATGGAAAAATGATAAGTGCAACGAAGATAGCAGTGCCTTATTGTGAAATTTCACATGAAAATCTAAAAACCTTCTATTGAAACTTATAATTTATTGGAAGAAGTGTGTAGCAATGAATCGCGTGCACGTGTTTTTGAGTGGTTTCAGGGTTTCAAGAGATGGCCTAGAGGATGTTGAAGATTATTCACGCCCGGGTGTCACCCTTCCACGTCAAAAAAAAAAAAAAAAAAAAAAAAGACACTATCTTAAAAATCGGTTATCCGGTTCGATCTGACTGTCAGTTAAGTATTCGTGCGATTTTCGAGATTGTAAGAATTGACAAAGAATCCGTAAGATAGTTTTTTACGTAACAATTTTAACATGCAAAAAAAGTGTGCTTAAATGATGCTGAAACTCTTACGTTTGAACAACAAGAACCTGACAAAAATGTTTGTATTGACACTTTGAATGCCATTGAAAATGACTCAAGCTTGTTGGAAAGGATAATAACATATGGCGAATCGTGGGTTTTCACTTTCTGAAACAAAGCGCCAATCCATGCACTGGAAGAGCCCATATTTACCGAGAGCAAAATACCTCGAATGAGCAAATCCAAATTCAAGGTAATGATGATTTTTTTTTCGATATCCATGGGATTGAGTACCTTCACTGGATTCCTGAAGGTCAAACTATTAATCAATATCACAACCTTTAAGTTCTTTCTGAACGTGAAAGAAAAAACGACCCGAATTGTGAAAGGACAAGTCATTTCGCATTGTCTATCTAAAGGTTTCTATCCAGGTACAGCATCCCAGTGTTAGATCACCCACCTTATTCGCGAGATCTTGAGCCATGCAACTTCTATCTGTTTCTTGAGTTGAAATTTGCATTAAAAGGAACAAGATTTGAGTCCGTTGAAGTTGTGAAAGAGAAAGCGGCACGCGTCCTGAAGGAGCTGACAGAAGAAGACTTCCAGCTCTGTTTTGAACTACGGAATATTCGTATGGAGTGTTGTAGGGATAAAGGTGAGAGTCCATAGTATATTGAAGGTCATAATGAATGAATATGTACGAAATCTAAATAAAAATAATGTTTTAGAGCGTCAATATCGTTATTTTATTTCCTCACCTTGTAGTCATCTCAACGATCTAATTGTAAAACTGCA
This sequence comes from Nephila pilipes, assembly GCA_019974015.1. Classification (NCBI taxonomy): domain Eukaryota; kingdom Metazoa; phylum Arthropoda; class Arachnida; order Araneae; family Nephilidae; genus Nephila; species Nephila pilipes. The sequence continues at coordinate 15,822 of BMAW01070531.1, read as the reverse complement.
AGGGAAGAATAAATTATTTCTTAGATTAGTAAACACCATCAGTTCATCTTTAAATGAAATTAAAACTGTTCATTTCTCAGAGAATGAGGATTTGAATCAATTTTCATGCTCGAAAGAGCAGAGTGAATGTACTGATCATAACAGCTATTTGATCAAATATTTTGAAACAATCAAGATATTTCAAGGGACATTTGAAAGTCGCTTTCATCGATTTGATAAAGAAACTATATTTTCGCCTTTATCAGCCCATTTTTATTTCATGAACGAAGCATAATACAGATTCCTAGTAACATACAAATGGAACTCATTGATTTAAAAACAAACTCCTTCTTCTTAAAAATAAAATTCAAAAGGCTTCTTACGCAATTAAAAAAGGCTTCCAGATCAAAAGGCTTCTTACGCAATTAATTCTTGGCGTTCATACTCCTGTGAACATAACCCAGAGCTAAGAAAGTTTGCGAAAAATTGTACATGTCGCTTTGGAATGACATACAGGTATATACAAGCATTTTCATCTATAAAATTAATTAAAATCAAAACAAAGTCTCACATAACTCATTCAATTTTGAGGAATTATCTGCAGCTCTCAGCAAGAAATTTAACATCAAACAATTAAAAAAACCCAGAAAAATCAAAACAGGCTCAAATATTTTATTAATCGCAAGTAATGTTTATGTCCTGAAATTTTGATATTGCTTTACTTACAATATTTAAATCATTTGAAAAATTACTTATGTTACTTCCATTAATTGAAAAGTTTGTTAAACTTATTCCAGAGTCAGAAGTCCTAGAAATCAGAAAGAACAAATAAATACAAGTTCCGCATTGGTCTCGTTTTCAGTGCCAACAACAGTAATCCAGAGTTATATTCACCAAACGAGACTATCTGACAACTATAGTACCATCATGAAGCGATCACACTCTTGTACAGATCATTTCTAATTATTGTAGATTAGTGCTTCTGTAAACTTGCGTAAATTAAAATTAAAATAAATGCATGATTTGTTCCTTTTCCTTCCTTAAGCGAAGCAGATTCTATCCTTACCTCTCTATTGCCAGACTTTAACCATGAACGTAAGGCGATGTAAGAAGTGTTCGAGTTATATGACACATCTGAACTCTGTCAATAATTGGTACATGGTATGCAAATCCCTGGGTTATATATTCCTGCTTTTCAGTGTTTTAGAAGAAATTTTAGTGTTATATGTATTAGGCAAAATTTATCATTACGGAACTTATCGGTCGTAGCTGTATTTTTTGAATACTTTCGAACTAAATATGTATTCATTTTCATATTCAAGCAAAATTTAACGTGGATTTTATTTATTTATTTATTAAGCTGAAATTCAGCGTCCTTTCCCTCAACATGGAACAAAGTATGAAGTGTTATGCATCACTTAATTTATATATATATAAGTTAAAGTTGTAGCAATTTATCGAAAAAATGTTTGCAGTTTTAATGCATGCATGACTTCTTGATTATAACTGGCTCTTGCAGAACTATTAATTCAACACATGCCCGATGTGCCGGCATTCTGTTACTCGTCTCGTCTGTCTCAGCCCCCTGATTGGCTAGTCATCTAAAAATCTCTTCCCGAGCAAAATTGTTCTAATGATTTTAAATTTATCTTAAATGTTTTTTATTATATTTAAATGATAATTCTATTATTTTTTAAGTGGCAATGTTTATATTATTTCTTTAAATTCAAAATTAATATCTGGGCAAGTAACTGGCCGATGTAACTCATTTTTACAGATTTCAAGATTGGAGTTTAAAGGACATTTGATCTAAGTGCTCCGCTAACCATCCGACCATCGTTTGTCTCTTAAATGCTATTCTAATGATAAGATCTAAATTTCCACTTAAGTTCAAGCATATCAAGTAAAAAAAAAATTGTCAGTTCTTTCTAGAATATATGTTTATTAACTCCTTTAATAAGGGGTACTCTTAATAGTTTACTTTCTTTATCCGGAGATCTATTTGTGACATTGGGCTATTCGCGGTTTTTGCTTCATTAACCTTGGGGACTTTTAATTAAGATTGATTGCTTTTTCTAAACAGCCTTTGCTCAACCAAAAATGAAACATGAATATTTAAATTACAAGCAGGTAGTAATAAAGTGAAGCGAGGGAGACAGGAACTAAATAAGTTAAGCTTGAGACACATGAAAGAGGTCAAGGGGTTCTAGCGTTTGGAAATTGTTCCAGAGTTGAAGACAGGGCAGAGAATTTTTACAAGTTATCTGCTGCATAGTGAAATTAGAAGTCGAGACAGCCTCAACTCTAAAGTATTGGTAAGATTCTGTTAGTTTGATATTGGTAGATCAAGTTAATATATTTAAGGCGATATTTGGGGAGAGTCGGTTACATTTGTTGTTATTGTAGTAAGTTGTCCAATAAATACAGTGTGTACGACCTGTTTAACGTCTCTTTGACTGACTTATTGACCTTTAGTGTTAGTACATTGTGTTTAGCTATGGCACAAGAGGCGAAAAGGAATAATTCGCTGCCACTTAGTAAGTTCTCAAATCTATCAACGAATTTGCTTACCAGAATAAGAATGCGAGAACCTCCTGTAATTGCTCGAACAGCATTGAGTGTCTCTCCAAATCCACCATAATTACACTCCATAATACTTCCACGCATATCACACAGACGTTCTTCTGATTACTATAAACTTGGTCAACTTTAATTCAATTCTCTGTCGTTTTTATATTGATTGATCGTTTTTATTTTGCTTTTATTTTATATCGCTTTTATTTTGACTTGATTATATCTACAAACTCCACTTTTGAAATGTACTTCATTTGCAACACGTTCCATTTGATTCGGAAGAAACTGGGAATTTAATATAATAGAAACCCTTGCTGTTAGTCAGAGGGAAGAATCGCTAATAGCTCGCGATAAATTAAAAGGGATGGACAAGCATGATTAATCCTAGATAACCAAACATTCGTGTAGTAGACTATCAATATCTGCCAATGTTGTGAATTCGGGATGTTATCGTGGAGCTCACAGTACCTCTCTAAGGGTGCCTTCATAATTTGTAAAATGAGTTACTTAAGATGACGAGTACAGCTGTACGTGAGGCCTGTAGGCTGAGGGGTGCCCAAAGTTGCAATCCCCATGTGGAAAAATATTTGCCGTACTGACAGATTAACTTTATTTATGATTTCTTAAGTTTAATTTCTATACAAGTTTCGCGATAGTAAATATAAAAGAAACAGTTTAAAAGGAGATTACCGCAAGGTTTTTATGAATTTTTCCATTTAAAAATCCCCTGGTACGCAATAATATTTCACTACTTTAGTAGTAATACTATTATTATAACATCATTATAGTATTGTTATTATTTATACAATTATATTATTTATTAATAATGTATATTTATAGCATTATACAATACATTATTAATAAATAATAGTGGGGAGTCTCGTTTCTTTTATGACCTAGCTCCATAAAGCTACAACAAAAATGAAATATATCTTCAATCATGTACAGGACAAGCTAAGTTCTCGAAATTTTTGTTTTTCAGATGAAAATACTATCTATTGTAACTTTTAACTAATATTCTTAACTCTAATGTTTTTTGTGGATGTAAATGTCAGTTATATTATCTTTCGTGATTTCTTGTAAATTCAATCCCTTTTCTTAAATGTGGTAATTTTTCGAACACGCACATACACATATATTTCCGAAATTTAAAGATTCTTGAAACTACTTCTTAATTTAGCTATACCATTTACATCTGTGGCGAGAGTTAAGGAGTTATCTATTATTTTTGCCCCCTTAAATGTTTGGATATACACGGATATAAACATATAATCAGGTCTTCTAAAATCATTGTAAGAAAATTGTCTATTGTCCTGAATCAAGCAAACAATGTAAAATTAAAAAAAGAAAATTTGATGTTTTATATTCACTCGAACGGATCATCAAATTGTTTTGGATTTACGAGATGGGAGAATGAAATTCCTAACTGATGTTTGAAACATGTGTAAATTTAATAAAAATATAATGTAACATAATTTATAATACGTATCTATAGGAAAATTATTTATTATTTAGAGATCTTTCTGTCTCTCTTTGGACAAATTCTACTCAGATAACATTAAATTTTCTCAAAACTTTTAAGCTTATTGTATTGTTCATTTTTGTGAGTAATTCATACGATTCATACCCTAAAACTGTAAATATTTCTTAATTATTAATTTTGATATATATATATATATGTGTGTGTGTGTGTGTGTTATTTATACACATACATTATGAGCCCAATCAATGATCTTTTCATTTAAGTATTTTGAGAAAAGGAGGATTTTTTTCATTCGGTTATGGTGTCCCGTCTTGGAATATTAGAGTAAAACCCCATCAATATCTGATACATTTCCAATCCCAATATATGTCTCACTTACAAAAATATTTGGTAAGGGGAAAAAATCTTGATTATTATTAAGACTATGATAATTATTTTACAATATTAAGGGTAACTTTTGTTTTATTGGATTAAAGTCTGTGGCGGCATATTATTCCTATTTGCCTTTTGTACCATAACTAAATAACAAATATACTAACACTAAAAAGTCAATAACTTATACAAGAAGACGTTAGACAAATCTCACACACAATGTTTATTCCACAGCTTTGCACTATAACGACAAATGAACACCGGCTCTCCAAGGTAACACCCTTTACATATTCGCCCGTCTCACTAATATCGAATTAAGATTATCTTACCACAACTTTCCCGGTTGAAGTAGACTGGATTCTTGACTTTTTCACGATCACTCTCACCCGTAGCCACTGGCTATCTCCTCTACCACCTGTAAGGCATATTCTCAACCTCTATCGCGAGAATCTCGCTTTGCTTATATACTTTCATATATACACCACTTCACTTTATTTGTACCTGCCTATAATTTAATTAATCACATTTCATTTTAGTTATGAAGAAATTTTTTAGTTTGTGCAATCAATCTTAATTAAAGAACCCAAGGTTAGTGAAGAGAAAACCGCGAATAGCCCAATGTTAAAACTCCATTGGTATTATCTAATTTTTACCTGATTTAAAAAAAAAATGTCATGCATTTGTGTATTTCATTTACAAGTCGATTATTCTTTGTCCACGATAAATACTGTATTGATATGTAAAAAACTTAGATTCAATTAATTTCTTTGTGGGGTGAGCACTTTTTATTTGAAAAACCATTTTATTCACAAGAGGCAGCATGCAAGTTACTTTGAATAGGTAGGTGGGACCTTGGCGACAACTTTGATTGCTAAATGTAGCCAAATTTGTCGATAAGATTAGACTGGAGGATTAGACTTCTGGACCTTTTTAAAGTCAGCGTTTACCAGCCGAGGAGATATATGATTTGTGCTAATGCGGTATTGTTAACTGAATTGCTGTGTTCAGTGATTGAATTTGTGCTATCGTAAATTTTTATGTGTGCGAGTTTATTGCCTTATGCTTAAAGAAAATATAGTATATTTCCTAGATATTATCAGAATAAATTTGGATTCTCTCGAGAAAAAACTTTTTTAATTGCGTGGACTTTTCTTATGTTCGAAAGACGATTAGCCACGCAACAATATCCTTGTACTTTTCCTTTTATTTTGGATGTGTCATCCGTGAATATAAATACTGAACTATAAGTCTGTAATACAAATAAACAACATAATTGGAACATTTCTTTTCACATTATGGAAAAAAAAAATTCAGTTTTTCATATTTCGTGATATCCAATCCATGTAACTTGATACACGTGTGTATACTCCAGGATATCCAGGCTGGCCGCATTGGAAACCGAAGGAGACAATTCCTACTAGTACCCAAGTAGTTTTATAATCTGCATTGTACATCAAAGGTCCACCGGAGTCGCTCTGAAAGGAGAAATAAGTATTTAAGAAACTATTTAAAATGATTTATTCTAAGTATGTGTATAGAAATTGCTCTGTTGTGAATTTTAAAAAAGCATTTTTTAATTAATAGGCCTTTCAAAGGACAATGCATCTTCACATTAGTATCATAGGGGAGGGGTTATATTATTCAGGAGTATTAACTTCAGTTAAGGCTTTTGTCTACCGACTATTTTGATTTCGTGGACATAATGTTAATCTTATGGAATTTCGACTTTAATTCTCACATCTTTACTAGTTGATCTATTTGAATGCAATAAAGTGTATCTGAAAGAGCAAACAATAAGGAAGGTTTCTGTGGAAATACTTTTTTTCCCTTCGATTTTTAAAAAAATATTTTAAGATATTTTTGTATGTCCGGAATACTTACAAACGAATCATTAAAATAGAATTAAAATCATAATAAACGAAATTAAAATATTTTTTTAATATCGGGGTGAAAATGTTATTTCACATAAGCATTCATTATTTCTTGCTCTTTTAGATTCACTTTAATACATTTAAATAAATAATATAGTTAAGATTTGAGAACGGTAGTTGAAATTCCAAAGGATTAACATTGCGTCCACAAAATTGAAATGGCCGTTAGAGGGAGCCTTAAGAGTTTTGCCATTTCTATTGAACGCGATGGAACATATTTATACATCTTATAAACGTGTTATTCAACGATGAAATTTAAGTCCAGGGAATACACCTGCTGTGTGAGATTACGCACTTTATTCACGAGTAAAATCTTGGTAAGATTTTACTCGTGAATAAAGTGCCATTCAGATTTAATATATATGACTAGTCTTGCCATTTGCATGAAATTTCGTACTCGAACACTTCGACGAGATTTTTAACTCGCTAGTTCTTTCTCCAAACCACTGATATGATACGCTGCTCCTTCATTGGCTGGGAGCATAGAATGGAACACAACCTCTTCTGCCTATCCGCCAACGGGTGTGCTATTACATTTGACTTAATTTTCTCTGAGTAAATACCTTAAACTAAATATATTTTTTTACAATTATCATTTTTCCTTATTAAAATATGGAGAAAAGAAGAGTAAAAGAATATTTGCTCTTAATTATTCTAAGGGAATGATTAATTTTTATTATTCTGTGAATGAAACTTTTATTTTTTAAATTAAATTTTTATTTCATATTTTTAAAAATGAAGTACATTTAACTAATTTTTCTCTATATATGAATAAATGATTCAGTTTATTTAAACCAAATATTCGCTCATTACCAAAACATTTGCGCACTAAGAAAGAGTTGTCATAATAAAACGAAATTTTGCATACGTAAATGCAACGTTGATGAAGTCATTACAAAATCAAAGCAAAATGACGATTTATTGCAGGAAAAATTACAAATGAATGGAGTTGTTACTATCCTGTTGGACCACTATTAGCATGAATGCATGATGCTATATGGTTGAGCAATGAGGCATACAAGTCCCGTATGATGTCCTGCGACATCTCGTTCCACACTGGCTGTAAACGTGTCTTTAATTCGACCAAACTCGTAGGCTGTCCAACTTGCTGTCCTGAATGATCCCAGATAGCCTCGATCGGTAACATATCTGGGGATCTAGCAGGTCAGTAAAGGGTGGAAATGCAGAGGAGGCATTCCTATAAAACCCCTTGCTGTGTGTGGGCGAGTATTGTCCCTTTGAGAAATGGCTCATTGGAGTTTTATTCTGAATGGCAAGACATGTGGCTGAAGAATGTCATGAATAAACCTCTGGGCTGTAACGGTTCCGTGGACCAATATTATGGGTGATCGTGTGTCGTATGCGATGGCAGTAGTAAACAGCGTAAACCGCGATGTGGAAGTGACTTCATACCCCCGCCCCCTTCTTGCCGCGTTGGTCTGGATATACCGATAAGGTTATCATCTGTACCTACTGCATCGATAAGGGACACCACCCCGTTATCTTTGTGATTGTTATTTATGGAACGATAAGCTCGTTGTATTGATATATTAGTTCTATTCTAGTTAAATGAATATAATTGGAATAAATAAATTAAAAGAATTTTAGTACTCGATAAATTAAAAGTATTTTTATTGAGAATAAGTTTAAAGATTTTTTTTATACGATTTAGAAGGAATGTATTTTGAATAAATGATTCTTTCCCACGCAAAGTTATAATTAAGAATATTTTTATTTTATGTACTTTGTTTTTCGTTTGAATCAACAGAATGAATATATTTTGAAGAAATTAGTTCAAAGCCATTTTTTTCTTATTTTTTCGCATAAAGTTTAGGAATTGAATATTTGTTTAATATACTTTTTTTTAGTTTTGAATGAACTCGATGAATATATTTTGAATAAAATAAATTTTTCTCTTATTCTGTTTTACGATCATATTTATTTTGCATGTATATAAGCGCTTGAATGTTCATAAAATTATTTATACTTGATTAAGTATTATTTAGTTGAAGTTTAAAACTTTCGTATATGCGTACATTGTATCATAACGAAATGATTATTTTTACAATTGAAAAGAAAACGCTTTTTAAAACTCCGTTTTTGGAATTTTACCTTCTTGGCTTAAACATTATTAATGTATATATCTTAACATTTTAATAAAATTCTAATGAATGTACTATAAGAAACACACTTTTATATGAATAGGAAATTAATTTAATTTTTTTTAATCCAATGAATAGAACTATATTTTTTGAAGACTAACACGATCTTATTTAATGTAAAATATTCAATGCTTAAATGATTTTACAACAATTTTCTTACTGTAATAATTTTTAATGATTACTTCTTGAATTATTTTTCCTTTGACACCCACCCACACGCACACACTTAGTTTTTTCGAAAAACTCACTTCTTTAAAGTGTAACAATCTTGTTTATTAATCAACAAGTTAATTTTTTTCATATATACATCCTTTTTCTAACAACGTTTAGTTAAATGAGCTATCTGAATAAATTTAAATCGAATTGTTAAGTATAAAAAAACACCTTTAATTATGAAACAATTACCATTAAATTTAATGAAAATATACTGTTGATATTTGGAAAAAAATATTAAGTTAGAGTTTCTGCGTTTCTTATCTCTCATTTTCTTGACTGTATTTGCTTCGAAATTCTAGGAAACATCTGCGTACCGATAAATGCGATGCCAATAGTCTGTGCTCCCTTATCTAGTGTATATTGTTAAAGAGGGATTTCATTTCTACTGGTTATGATGATTTTTACTGTGGGATTGTTCTGGTGAAATATCTTATCACTTATACAACGAAAATTTGCTGATTTATGGAAGTGGGATTTCTAAGGGTTATGTCGGTTTAACTATGAGAATGTTCTGGTAAAATATTTAACACTAATACAACGAGGGGGGGCGTTACTTAATCTAGGTAGAAGGATTTTCTGGGGAAATACTGTTGTTAACTAAAATGTTGGGAAAGTTCTGGTAAAATATATTATCGCTGATACAACAAGGGGGAGATATCTATTGAATCATGAAAGAGGGATTTTTCTGAGAAATACTAAACTTACTTCTGAAAAGTTCTGATATGATTTCCGATCACGGATAAACGAGGAGGACATCTGAGATCACAAATAAACCATGAATGGTTGAAAATGACGTAGCTACTTTTACAAAAACTTTGATTGGCTGAAAGATAATATGACATCACCCAATTTCGTAACTATAAGGGTCTGCACTTTCAAACCCTTTTCATTTATGATTTTATTCTTGCTAATTTACCATTTGAGTTTATTTTTTGACGATTTTAGTTTTTGCTGATTTAGCAACGAGATATTTTTCGAAATGGAGCCAACTAAGAGAACTATTAGCGAAGTAAGTTCCTTTTAGTTAACATGTTGAGTTAAATTAAAAATATATTAGTATCTATTCATCGTTAATTAATTTGTATTATTTTGAAATAATAATTTTTTGAAAATAAGTGTATCTTAATACATTTTATGATTTGTTTTTATTATAATGTATTTATCAATAATTCGATTATAGAAATGAAAAAATGCGTTAGAACGTTCTGTTTATTTACGTCATAATTGAAAATTAATATGTGCTTTTACTAATTGGAATTGTATTATTTTATATGAGATTCTGTTTGAAGATGAAGATATGCCGTTTCACAGCGACGATAAAATAAGTGAATATATTATTGAAAATTTTTTGTGTAAAATTTATTAGTTCTTATTTAATTTTTTTGTACTGTTTTTTTTTGTGTGTTTTCTTATAGTTGGAGGAAGCTATAATTTTAGAGGAAAGATGGAGACGCTGTAACAATCGATTTTAGGCCGAAGAATTTATTTAAGATTATCACTGAATGCAGTCAGGATTTCTTGGAAGCATCTCCTTTTCTTGAGAATCTACCTTCTCAATTTGGTAATGGAGTAGATGTATTATTTTTAAACCTATATTTCTTAAAATTTAGTTTTGATTACGTATATTTTCATTGTAGCTCTTGCGAGTACAATGCATTTTTTTGTTAATGTGTGTTATTTTATTCTAATCAACACTGTTTTTATAGCTGGAGGATGCTATAATTTTAGAGGAAAGATGGAGACGCCGTAACAATCGATTTTAGGCCGAAGAAATAATTTTTCGGGCCCGAATCGAAAAAGACAGAATTCCTCATGATTTAAGAGGAATCATACTATCTACGGTTGTTGACTCCATTCGAAGACTGTTAGAGCTTTTGATAGCAAGAACAACCGTAAACCTGAATGCGACTGATCTGATCCGATTTTGTATTCAGGCAGAGGGCTTAGATAGGCCGATATCTACTACCCCTACTTCTTCTCTTATGGCAGAAAAAGTACTTTCTACTGTAATGAAAGTCTTACAGTCCAAGGGTATGATTCAGCTGGACAACGGGTTTACGGTGGATGTCATAACAGTGAGACGACCTATAGGAGCAGGTAGAATCCGTAAGGCATCGAGCGTCAATTTAGATCGCCTCCAAAAACAATAGATATTAGTCATTCCCATGGACGAAGACGGAATGTGTTGTGCCAAAGCGATTGTATTTGCCTTGGCACACTTTGAAAATGACAAAAAAGCCATCAATTCTCTGAGAGATCGCAGGCGACCAGCCTTATTGAAAATGGCAACTTATCTGCAGTCTGCAGGTGTTCTTATAAATCCGTGCACATTCCGAGACATAACTGTATTCGAAAACCACTTAAATGGGCAAATAGTGGTAATATCGTCCGAAAATTTGAATCAGGTATTTTTTTTTTGCTTCATGCATGATTGTAAAAATTGTCACACACGTCTCATTTTTGTTGGTATTTTTACAGGTGTTTTACAAAGGCCAATGCAGACCCTGGCACATCAATTTATGGCTGCACGACGGGCATTACGACGTTATCAAGTCATTGGAAGGTTTTTATGCCTCAAATTTTTATTGTGAGAATTGCGATGAACCTTATCAAAACTTAGATGAACATCGATGCCCAAATGCATGCTTTGTCTGCTTGCGAATGCTCTGCATGCTTGGGAAAACGCAACTGTGTCAGAATTGCAACAGATTGTGCAATTCGGACGAATGTTTTAAAATGCACAAAGCTACGGAGGGTAATCAAGAATTATCGATTTGTGATCGAGTAAGTTCTATTTTCTCCTTTGTTTCTACAATCACGATTTTCTTTGAATAAAATGCACTTACGAATTATTTCTCTTTTAGATATACCAATGTACCGACTGTTGCAAGGTGATTAGACGACGTGATTGTCCAAAACACCAGCATCAGTGTGGCACCACCAAGTGTCCGTCTTGCAGAAAGTTTGTTCATTTTACTGACCCTCTGTGCCATTTACCCCACCTGACACCTCAAAAACAAAATGATAACATCATTTTTTTCGATTTCGAAACAGACCAGTCTTCAGGGGAGCACTTTGTAAATTTCGCGTTGCACAATATGCTAACGGCGAAGAAAAAGTGTTCGCTGGATACACAGCCTGCCAGGACTTTAGTTGGTATTGTGGGGTTGTTTTCCCCACGTCACAAGGGATTCACTGCCATTGCGCACAACATGAAAGGGTTAGTTTTTATATTTAAGGGAAGGGGGAGTCTTGAGAGTGTTGTGTGTAACAAACATTTTTTTTTCAGGTTTGACGGGCAATTTTTATTAGATTGGTTGCTAAAACAGGGCATAGCGCCGGAAGTGATACCGAATGGGTCCAAAATGATGACCATTCGACAACCGTCATTAAACATTAGAGTGATCGATTCGTTAAACTTTCTTCCGATGGCTTTGTCAAAACTGCCAATCTGTTATGGTCTCTCGGAATTAAAGAAGGGGTATTTTCCCCATCTTTTTAATATTCGCGAAAACCAAAATTACATTTTGAAGTTGCCAGATCAATCGTTTTATTGTCCTGATTCCATGTCATCTGCCTGTCGCCGTGAATTCATGTCTTGGCATGAACAACACCGAGAGGATGTTTTTGATTTCAAAACGGAAATGCTCTCCTATTGTCGGTACATAAACATTTTTTTTAAAATAAAGAATGTGCATTTTACAAAAAATAGTATGTATATATTTTTCTTCTCATTTTAGTTCTGATGTTGATATTCTCCGCCACTGCTGTATTGTGTTTCGAGTACAATTTATGGAGATTACGAAAGTAGATCCATTTTAGTAAGTGATTTTTTCCCCCACGTAAATGTTTTGTCCTTGTGTGATAGTGAATTCTGTCATTTAATGTAAATGTTCTTTTGTCAGATACGTAACCATTGCTATGGTTTGCATGACAATCTATCGTAGTGGACACATTCAGGACAATTCTATCGCCATGGTTTCAGTACACGGCTATTGTCGTGGAAAGCAATTCAGCCCTGATGTGATTCGGTGGTTGGATTACATATCCTTCACCGAAAAATTGAAAATACTTCCCAGTTTGAAATGAAAGGGTGAAAAGAAAATTGGAGGAATTTTTTTTTTTCACGGATACCGTGAAGAAAGTAAAACAGTTTATCAGTATCAGGTAAATATAGAATTATGTACAGAAAATATTTTTATTGTATACCTGGAAGTTTTTTAATGTAAAGTTTATTTTTAGGACTGTTTCTTCCATGGATGCACTGTAAGCTTTGACGGAGAAACCATGCATCCGTTTAAACAATGCACTATGAGCACCATACGGCCTCGAACCGAAGAGAAATGTGAATATCTGAAGTTCCTTGAATATAACGTGGTGTAAATGTGGAAGCACGAGTTCCTGCGTCTTAAAAAACAAGATTCGAGGCTTCAAGCTTTCCTGAGGGCACACACCATTCAGGATCGTTTGAACCCAAGAGATTCTTTCTTTGGAGGACTTACCAACGCTTTAAAATTGCTTAACGAAGGGAACTTTAAATACGTAGATTTCACCTCCCTTTATCCATGGGTAAGTTATTTTTTTTTCTCTTCATACATTCTCTGAATAGAATTCTTTTGATATGCATATTTATGTTTTTCTTAATTTTTTTTAAGGTAAACAAGTACTGCCAGTAACCCGTCGGACACCCTAAAGTTATTACCGAAGGGTTTCAAGACGTAGATAATTATTTTGGAATCATTAAATGTAAAGTGATTCCATCTACGGATCTGTATCTACCGGTACTTCCCTACCGATCCCAAAACAAGTTGATGTTTCCTCCGTGTCGGACATGTGCTGACGTAAAACAGCAAAGCGCATGTCAACATTCCGATGACGAAAGAGCCCTTATTGGCACTTGGGTCTCGGAAGAACTGAAACTGGCAAAGAAAAAAAAGATACCACATCTCTCAAGTAAGTCATGAAAAAATATTGAAATCATATTTTATTTATTCAATGACTTCCTTTCTTTGACAATATTTTTTTTTAAATTTCAGATTTACGAAGTGTACCATTTTTCAAAATCGTCTCTTCCGTTCGTATATTGACTTGTTTTTAAAATAAAACAAGAAAGTAATGGATGACCAAGAGAATGCTCGTCAGACGAGGAGAAAAAAGAATACATCAGTGATTACGAGAGAAAGGAAGGTATCAGATTAAATCTTTTGCATATTGAAAAAAGTCCAGGGAGGAGACAAGTAGGAAAATTAGCACTCAATAGTTTTTGGGGAAGGTATTACTCTTTTTTTTTTTTTTACCTTTAAAATTATTCTACTGTTTAAGTGAGAGAAAATTTGTTTTATCATATTTTCTATTTGCACAGGTGGGGAATGAATACAAGTAAAACTGTCTTACGTTAACAGTGTACCGGATTTCAACCGATATTTGAGTGATCCTACAAAAACGTAAGTTTATTTTAATTTAAAATAAAATAACGTTTATACTTAAAACATGATAGCATCTAATTTTTTTATACGAATTCTTACAGATCAAAGATATTTTTCTGTCTTCGGAAGAGGTGGCTGCAATTCAATGCCAAGTCTCAGACGAATTTATGGAACAGGATGCTTCCACTAACATTTTTATAGTAACGTTTACGACCGTCTGGTTCAGACTTAAACTCTACCATGAAATGGATAAACTGGACTGAGACGTGTTATATCACGACACTGACTGCCTAGTTTATGCCAGTAATGGTTGAAACGACCCTCCTCTCGGAAATTTTCTCGGTGACTTCTCGGACGAGCTGGAGGGAGATACAATTAAAACGTTTGTGTCTGGTAAGTGTTTTTCTTTTCAAGAAAATAACAATTTTTACTAATTATTCAGCATATACAATACAGGTCTTAGGGAAAGGAGGATTGGAGTGACTGTAAAGTCTGAAATCTGATCGGGGATTGCTGCTTATTTACATCGTCGATTCCCTCATCTCATCAATGCAAAACTGAGCTACTTCAGAATTATCGAGAGCTTGAAGAGGCTAAAATTTTACGAAACTTGAGTTACTGAAACAGTGTTTGGTGAAGAGAGCAATGAACTTGTGACATTGGGCTATTCGCGGTTTCTCTTCACCAACCTTGGGGAATTTTAATTGAGATTGATTGCTTTGGATAAACAACCTTTACCCAACCAAAAATGAAACGTGATACGTAAAGTTATTATGTAAAGCAGTTAGAAATGAAAAGTGAAGTGGTTGAGTTAGGAAATATATAAACTCCGACTGAAAGTAGCGAGGGTGGCGGAAAGAGAGGCTGAAGGAGAAGTGAAGCTGAAGTGATAGATAAGAGGAAAGAGGAAATAGAGATTGAAATAGAGGGTTCGAGTAAAGATTGTTGCTAGAAGTATATTTCCTACTGTTTTCCACAGTTGATCCAGAGCCTGAGTTGCAGTCGAGGAAGGATTAGTGGTAAGAGTCTGTTAGATTACTATTGGTGGGTTGAACTAAGGTATTAGAAAGCTTACCCTGGAGAGCATAGCGAGTTGTTGTCATAGTAAATATAAGTTAATAAATTAAGTATAGATTATTTGTGTAGTTGTGTTTAATAATTGAATCTATAGATGGCACAAGATGAAGCCCGGGTCGGGCGGGCGTCACAAACTATATTTATGGATTCTATAACGTCAAAAATTGAATATTTACATGGAGAGGATAGCTTGAAAATGCCTTTATGTCAATGTCGGTAAGTCGGAACTTAGTCATAACGAAACTGTTTAATAAGAGAGAATGCTGAAATATAAATTATACGGTATCTCCAAAAGGTCATACTAACCACTAAAATTTAATCGTTAACAAGAATCAGCGAATGTACGTTTACCCTCTAGACTCTAGAAAAAGTTTGAAACTTAAACCCACAACACAATAAAAAATTTTAAAAAAAAAAAAAAAAAAAAAAAGGTAAAGATTGTCAATAAAGAATAAAAAATAAAAGTTTGCTTTGGAGTTATTATGTGAACTTAAAAACTGTTTGTGAATACTAACATACCTGGCAAGCGTCTTTCCCTCCTTCTTCAAGTCCGGCGCATATGAAGTCATTGGTTATACCTCGAGGAATGGGTTTTTGGGAAA
>BMAW01070524.1:0-10402 GCA_019974015.1 Nephila pilipes | reverse complement strand
TTTTTTTTTTTTTTTTTTTTTTTTTAGGTTTAAGGCAATATTTAATAATTAATGGAGAATTTACCTCAACAAATGTTTAATTTTAAAAACTAATTGTAAAACTGCTTTCTTTACCTTTGTATCAAGAATAATTTTTGATAGGGTGGGAGTATGTTTGGACTTGTTTTGTGTTCAATATCTGTTTGGACCTTCTTTGTATACAATATCTATTGTTTGTATTTTTGTGTGTATTCAATGTGTTTACTTTCATTAGTACTTTTGTGGTATCTTTGATTTATATGTATGTATTTGGTTTATATGTATGTGGCGCTATTCCCATGCCCTCAACCCAGAATTTATCTGTTGTGTATTGGCAACATCCTTGTGTTCGGGATGAAGAACTGGGTTTGGCGGGAAACGTATTAGTGTTAGTGAACGAGCTCGCCGCACATGCATAGCTGCTGGCAGCCGTTATTATTAAATTTATAGTTTGTTAAAAAGTATCTAATCTTTTTACACACGACTAACTATTATTTGAATATAAACTAGGATTAGCCGGATTAAAAGAGATTCGAGAGAGATTAATCTTGCAGATTCTTTGATAGATAATAAAGTGAGTTGCCCTTCTCTTACATATTTTTAAGTGGAGTTTCGAACACTTATTGACTATTTAATTAGAAAATTAAGATATCTTCACAATTAAATAACGAAGGTAAGCGGTATAAGGTAAGGTAAGGTAACGAAGGTAAGAACACAGTGTTAAAAAAATTTAAAAGAGCGATTAATTTTAAGAACTTTATGTGATAAACCTAAAAAAGGACCATCTGAACTATTATCATGTATATAGTCTTCAGGGGAGCAAAATTATATTAAAGATTTTTTTTCACAATTGTGGAAAATTGTACATCCAATAGATTTGAAAAAAAGATATGCTATTTTATTCAAATATAGTCGCTTCCGGATGAAAAAAAAACAATCAAAGACATTATTCTTCGATTACTGAAGTCACCTTATATCAATTAGCACGAATGTTGGGAAAAAAGAATGGAAGTACAGCATTCGCTCGGTATTAAAGCAGAAATTCTACTCTTCACACAGGAAGTCGTGACGTCATTAATTTGAAATTCATAAAAGGCCGCGTGTTCATTGGCCCAATTGTAATAAAAAGCAATAAAAATAACAATGAACTTAAAGTGATGATCAAAAAGAAATTTTTTAAATATTTTTTTATTCCAACTCATGAGGAATAATCATAAAATCATAGCTTTATAATGCAAATTCGCAGAAGCTGGGACAGTAAACTAAGCTATTACCGAACATTTTATAAAGAAATACCCGAAGTTAAAACCAGATTTTCTTTAAAAAAATAAAGGAAATTGTATGAACAGTAGCAATCTCAATTGCGCTTTTATATGAAATCTCAGCATCGAGAATGAAGCTGATTATGACGTCAAAATTCGATATTTGTCACGCACATTTGGCTGTCAGACGAAAATTATTCTATTCCAAGTCATTATTAAAAATCAGATGTTACTGTCCGGTGTCTTGGGATGTTTATCTTAACTCCTCGTCTCGCCTGAATGGAGTCCTGCTAATCCGGCTTAGCGGGAGGAGATTGGAGCCAGTTGAAAGAATTCGAATTTCAAAACAGGATTAATTGAGAAATATGTTTACATACATGCATGGTGTTCCTGAACTCATGGAACAAACTTTAAGAGAAAGTACGATATGTACAAAGAAGTATTTTTATAGTAATATGAAGCAGGAAATAAAAGATGTGTGTGTGTGCGTGCGTGCGTGCGTGCGCTTAAGGAAAAACAAGAAATACTGAGCAAGTTAAAGAAAAAAAAGTTTTTTTTTGTTTATATCAATGCTAAAATCTTGCTAACAATGGTTTGGAACAATAAAATGTTCTGATATAGTTCAGACCATCCACAATGATGAAGCTCAAGAAGTGTCGATGCAATGATTGACTTACATTGTGGAACAGTTCTTTGTTAATATGTGGATGGATTTTGTGATGTGATTGTTCATTAACTTCGCACAAAGAAACAACACGAGATCTATAGTAGACGGACCTCAAAATGTTCACCTGCGGTCAAATGGTGAGAATGACACCTAAAGTGGTACCTCCCTCCCTAAGTTTCCATACCATGTCAAAGGGAGAACGTGGGGTCTCCACCTGATTTATCGTGCATCTACCCCTCTACACCCCGGGTCTTTAGCGACATCAGGGCTCGAACTCACGACTCGACGAAAGCAAAGCCGGCCGTAAGTGGACGACTATAACTACTAAGCTACCATGGTCACAACAATGGGTGTTGTGAATAATTTTTTTATTACAACAATATCCACTCAACGGACCAATGTTATCTTGGTGGAAGAGAAATTACCAGAATTACTTGATTATGTTCCAGTTGGTGTTCTGAATGCCATGTGGTTTCAGTACGACCAATCCATTTCAACATTAATGAGCATCATTATCTGAAAGCCACGGTCGGCCCTCCATGTATTGGACAAGATGGACCAGACACTTGGACATAACGTTCACCCGATGAATCAAGTTACGATTTTTTTTCTTATGGTGATACCTCCTCAAAACATTCATCTACGAGTCTCCAATTCCCTCTGAAGAGGACCTCGTGGCAAAACTTTCAGTCACTGCTGCAATTGTTCGTGAAACATCTGGCACCTTTGTAAGGATTTGCCAATCACTTCTAGACTTGTATCGTTCGTGGTGGTCCATTTCATCATTTACTCTAATTATTATTGCAAATAAAAAAAAATCATTTTTACTGCATTTCTCTTTCAGCGCCAACACTTTTCATTCTCAAACCCCCATTGCAACACAAAAAAAAGGCTTCTTTGAATTGTTCAACATTCCCATAAACTCCTATATTATGGGGCTGCTTGCTGCGATTTTCGAAATCGTGCCATTCGCGGAATTTTTCGACTTGGAGTCGTTTCAACGGGAAACAAGATGGTATGTTGTAGGGGAAAGGAGAATTTGCAAACTTTGCATTTGTAAGGAAAACATGTAAAAAAGCATTGCATAAAAAACAGAAAGCTACTAAAAAAGTAATGGAAAAAAATCACTGATCTTATTCTAAAGGGACGTCTGCACCCATTGGCGGGGGAAATGTTGCCGACCACGTTTACCAAACAAATCTCGAGAAATTCAGTAACTGTTTTCAAACCAATTTCTAATATTTTTAATGCATATTTTTCTTATTCCTTTCGGTAAAACCAAATTTTTCAAAACGATCCATTTTCAAATATCCTTGGTACTCAGTAATGTGGTACAATCGGATACAGTCAAGCGTCGAAAAGCGAGGAAACTTTGGAACTTGTTTTCGAGCGGCCTTCAAGCTCGGGTCGGCTGATATTTTGAGCAAAACTTGACTTTTGGCTGGAAATTAAACTTTCTGTGATTGAGGATCAGTGCGTGTGTTCTGATTGGTCGATGCTGAGGTCAGTTAATTTGGCAATTCGGAGGTATAGATTTCGGTCAGAGGAGAGAAAAGCGAGAAAAAAATTACATTATTTTTAATAGCTTAGGATTTCTAGAAAATAAGTAACCCTATGAATGGTAACCAGTTTGGTGATTTATCACCCACAAAATTTCTCGTCTTCAAGTAGCCCCCGTAAAATAGGAGCCAAACAAAGATTGACCCCTTAATTCATTATATTTAATCAAACATAATTTTTTTATTTGTAATCTGATGTATTTTGTAGCTGGGCTCGAGTCAAATGAAATGAATGGCATGTAATTTTTGATTTGCTTATTTTAGTCTAATCATTTCCGATTGCTAATTTCTATCAATAAGATAACTTAATAATAAAACTAAGTAATCTTATTGAAAGGAATTAGCAGTCGGAAAGTAAGCAAACAAAATTACCCAATTAACGTGTTGACTCGTAAGTTTAAATCCTGTCACCACTAAAGACAGTTGTGCGGAATAATCGGATTTGCTGCGCGTTAAATAGCATAGACTTAAGGATCCCGTCTGCTGCCCATTTTGATTTCTTGAACCTGATGTTAATCCTATGGAATTTCTTGTTCCAACTTCAAATCTAGACTATTTTACCTATGTGAATGCACAAGAATCCATCCCAAAAAGAAAAAAAAATAATGAAGCTTCTCAATCAAATTACATTTTCCCTCCGAAATTTAAAAATATTTTTAGTCTAGTTTAATGGCTCGCTCAAAGTATTTCCCGTTCTTTAAAAAAAATTTAATATTTTCAAAGTTCGGGGAGAAAATAATTCGAAGAAATCTTCATCCTCTTTTGCTCTTTCGGATGCATTTTACCGCATTCAAGTACTTGTGGATGCAATAGTCTTGAGAAAGGAAATTACATAGAATTAACACAACATTCACGAAATCGGAATGGTTAGTAAAGTCTTTGAATTTCGTGCCTAGTTCAAAAGGATCATCTTTGTCATCTCACTAAGATTTATTTCCAGGGATTCATTGCCAATAATCATCGTCTATATCTAATTAGATATATTTAAGCCAGCCAATGTAATTTAGAACCCTAACCTAACCTAACCTCATATCTAACGAAATTATTTTAATGAGTCTAAACTAATAAAAGGACGATTGTTCCGCAATGCCCTTCATAATACACCTCTTCCTCCTCTTTATGGTTGAGAAAGATCTACGAGCAACTACAAATTAAATGGAACAAAGTTTACCAATATTCGTATTAACTTCTCTTGCCAAATGCTCATTTAAGGCAATTTAAATGCTACAAAATTTTCAATTTTTATTCAATTTGTTGTTAAAAAATAGACTGCCCTTGGCTGAAGATATATTTGTATTTGCTTAAGATATTCGCTTCATAGATATATTTTTATGTGTACTGAAAAATAGCTCTCTTTAAAATTGCAAACACCATGTCCACACCATACAGAAAAATATATGTGATTGTGTTTTTCTTAAAATGTGTTTTCATAGGATTCTCGCACATTTTCCTCAAAATCCACTTTATCCACAATACTGATATTTTTCACATTACGTAACGAAGTTATTTCCTATTCAGTAAAAAAACATTTTTTTTCTTACAAACAACCACAAAGCTTAGGTATGGCACAATACTTGTATAAAAATGAAGGAAAATTTAAATTAAATTTTTTTAAAAAATTTATTCAATTTGGTTTTTGAAACTGTTATTGTGTTCAACGTACAGAATGTTATGCTTTTAAGTACTCTGCAAATTGTTAAAGTTATGAATGATGTAGATTTTATGCAAAAATGTAAGTTCATTATTTGTAAATTTAAGTGCACAGTTATTGATTATTAATTGATCTTATATAACGAATTATGCTTATAAATATGATTTTCGTTGCATAAAAAGTACACATATTTACAGATTATCTGATTGCTGGAAAACGACTTCCATTGCTTTTAATTTTAAAAAATGAGGATTATTGGCTCAAAATAAGCTCATTTTTCCTTGTCGGATGCATCTTAGTTCCACCGTAAAACTACATGATATTAATACCTTATCTCCCTCATCGAGGAAAAGGATCATTATGATGGCGGATTAAAGCACCGTGCTTATTGTAGAAGAGTCAAGATGCAGTTTGGACTCTAATCTTCGATGTACCTATATCTGAAGTGAGCCTGGGTTACTATACCATCCCTCCCTCATCAGAAGAAAAGGTCATTACGGTAGTGGAGGTGTAGTGGCTTAGGCAAGTATTGTATTGGACTGCCGCACACCTCTGCATATGTTTGACAAAGACATATGCTATAGGGTTAAGACCATATTCTATAGCACCGAATACCTCTGCATACTCTATAGTGACTCATACTCTATAGAGACTGACTGCTGTGAAGTATAGATCTTGGAGCCATATGCTCAGCTTTTCATCGGCGCAATTGGTCTTGTTAATGGATGACAATGCCCACCTACATAGGGCTCAGCTGGTCGATGGTTGACGATTACTTGGAAAGTGATATGGATTCAAATCTTCTGCCTCGGACGCTCTGGGAGAGCAATTGCATCTTGCCACCCCTCCCCGAGAACCATCTCGGAGCTAAGAACTGCCTTGCAACAAAAGGGAGATAGATTGCCACTGTCTCCTCAACTGCCTTCGGTCCTATATACCGCACACTGTGAGAGGAAACCATATCTAATATTAGACTCATTCTCAATTTGGTAACGCAACAAGGATTTAGGACATTCCTGAACTATGAGCGAACTTTATTGATAGTCATGCGTACATAAAATAGTTTTTGAATAGTTCATCGCTTTCTCTGTTATAAATGTATATTTATGTCACATTTCATTAAAATATGTCCATTAGTTTTCCAGAAATTCGACAAAATGTGCCCATCTTATCAAGGCGGGCGTCTCAGTGACCGTAAAAGAATGTCATTCGGTCACTGAGACATTATTAACAATAATATCTTACCTCTCCTCACGTAATATGAGGACGACCCCTTGCTTTTGCCAAGCTACGGTCAATTAATGAATGCAAGACAAATAAGGCAGCGTGACTTCTGAGTGCATCGTCTCACGCGTCTTAATAAGTATCATCACCCAGGAAGATTCTATTGCACATGCGATTTCTATTATGGGAAAAACTGCAATTCCATTCCCCTCGCTTTGTCACAGTATGGGCGAGTTGTGCGCAAATCCGCAATTTATATGCTCGCAGGATAGAACACTCGTCAACGCTCATAAAAGCAAGAAGAATCCTGTGCAGAGATATTGGAGGCCATTCCCTATCAAAAGCGACTTTTACGATTGGCCCATCCGCGAAGTAATTGTGTTTATAGTCTCTCTTTCTCTCCCTTCGCCTTTTTTTTTCGTAAAATGGTGTAAGAATATTACACTTCTTTTTCTTCTCGTTCTGAATACTCAATTTCATCGTGTTATTTTTATCTTCTGGAGGTAGAATTCCAATCCGAGAGAGGTGGGAAGTTCTTGCAAGAAACCTAAGAATCGGGGGCGAGAGAAATGAATTCGAATTTGGTGTATAAAAAATTTCGGTTGATTCGAAGAATGGAAAGCAGGCTTTATGGAACGGAAATGTGGTGTTTAAAAAAAAAGAGAGAAATGGCGGTGAGGAGAGATCTGCATCGCTTTGGATTGGTAAAAAGAAACTCTTTTCCTTCCGGTTCATGCATTTTTTATAACAGTTCTCGACGAGACTAGCCAATTGGTTAGAATTATTGTATGCTCCTAAGACTGGCACAACTCATTATGAAATTTCATTTAGGGAAATGAGATATCAAATTTCATCAAGGGTGAAGGCTATGCAATAAAAGAATGCCGGATATTTTCGTATATAAGCCGCCAATAATTTTTGGAACTGTTTAAAGTTTTATTACGGCTGTCGGATTAGGATCCAATAGTTCGCAAAAGAAAAGGGGAAGAAAACATAAATATTTTCTCAGTATCCTTCCGCAGGCAATAAATCGCCAAATATAGAAGTTTTTATCTCTTTAATTGATGTATTTTAAGTTTGTGAGGAAAGTAATTCTAAATGAAATTACCATTTTTTTCAGTGAAAATGAGTTGTTTTAATTTCCAAAGTGCTTAAATTACTGGTTTCTTGAGTTGCCGCCAAAACGAAAAGTCTACTGTTGGCGAAATTTTCACCCGGCTAACGGAAAAGTACCAAAACGTACATTAGAAATAATAACAGAATTATGTAGATAATGCGAATATAAAAATAATATTTTGAGTGTTTCGAATACGACCTTTATACAAAAAAAAAAAAATCATATGAATAGCTTATAGTCATTTATCAGAGTTGTCATTCGTTTTCCATGTTGGAAACCGAATCATTCATCAAATTCACTTTCATTGAAATGTCTTTATGCATACCATCATCACTTTCAGTGCTTGCCAAACTAAAATTTATGCCTACTTCATATGGAAAATCACTCTCCCTGCGAACCATATAGTTACTGATGCAGTACTTTTTTTAAAAAAACTTGATTTGCCTCTTCAGAGGGCATCTCCAACCGAGTGTTTTGTCCTATTGTGCAACCATTGTTAAATCTGCTTTTTTTTCTTTAAAAGAAATCCACTTTTCGTTACGGCTTTTTTTCTATTAAAATTATTTCAATTTTTTTTTTCGGCTTATAATGTTGGCGAACTTAAGAATTTTAGAAAAACTTACAAATTTTGGGATAATAAATTATTGTAATATTTGTGAAATTCGCTCTTTCATTTGTTGTTGCTTCATTTTATATGATATTATTTGGCTCGGTTGATTCGATTTCTTCCAGCGAGTTCGCGTTCATTTCCCAAAGTTTATGAGTGTAAATAGGTTACTAAATAAAATGACTTTATCTTCCTGTTTCACATATAATGCTCTTCTGGAACGCAATCGAAAGGAGAGATAGGATAAGTGGAATTTATTCGTAGATAGAAGACTTACTTTACTGCAGGCCTTCCAACCCAAAAGACTTTGTGAGCCCCTTATTCCTTCTGGCCCTAAGGTTTAAGGGGGTATGGATGCGTGCGTGACATCTTATCGACTTATCTAACGTGGGCGCTTTATCAATGTTCACACTTGGAAGTGTGGTCCAAATTTTCCAGGGCGTAATTCTTACATTTTCTAGATATCGGACACACGAGCTTCTCTTTGTATTTAGTTATAACTATGTTCTTCTTAAACATTTCTAATCTAGTACACTTTCTTAAATTGATTGGTTGGGGAGACCTCTCCCCCAAACAATACTTTTTAAACTTTTACGTGATATTGTCGTTTACTCCACACATGTCAATTTTCGAAACCTTACTTTTTTCTATACATTATTGCATTATTTTTAAACTATTTTACTTGATTTAACTGAAATATTTTAACTTGTGATTGTTCCAATATGTTTTCCCAAGAGAAATCAGTGCCATAAACTCATACAACCAACTAACCTTGGAAATGCAATCGTTATTTTCTGTTTCTTAGGTTTGAGAAGAATTCAGGATTTTTGAAACCATGCGTGTTTTATGGGTGGTAATGATTATTTGCGCATGAGTGCACACACGGAAGTCAGACGAAGCAGCACACAATACAACAAGCGTCACGCTGAAACAGATGGATGGGATGAGTCTGAAATCAATCCCCAATACTCTGTTTCTTACCTATATCGAATGCCTTAGAAGTTACCAAAGATCACGCGATTTGAATTTGAATCCCAAATAGTCGATTCTAGTCTCCTAATCATAGTGTCATCAATTTTCTGATGTAACAACTTTGAAGAATACACAGTCACCGTCGTTTGAATACTTCCGTTTGGCAGAAAGTTCGTGATAAAATAAAGACAAAACAACGACTGAGATATTCCAAGGCGAAAAGGAATAAAAGAAAACTTCTCAATTATAACAGAAAGTCTTTTCATTATTATTATAAAATATTTATTTGTTAACAAAATCTTATGAAATTCAGATCATTTTCTATAAAAATTTTAAAATTTTAGTTGGAACAAAAAAAACTAAAATTCTACTTAATTGAAAGATAAACCAAATATAGTTAAAGGACAACCAAAAATCAAATTACAATCTTATCAAAAGTAAAAAAATTCTAATGAAAATAAACAAAAATTTAATTCATACATCAAACAAAATATTAATTTGATACAGGCGAAAGCCAGTAATAAAAGTTACACATTATTTAAAAATCCAATAACGTTTAAATCATAGCAAAGAAAGAGGAAAGAATCAAAGTAGAACAACGAATAGAAATAATGTAATTAATACAGTTCCATACTTTGTAATGGAATAATGCGTGGTTTTTTTCTAGTATTACGGATCCGGCCATCACACTTCAGTGAATTACATAATAAGATGGCATAAAACAAAACAAAAGAACAAGAAGTACAGACACAAAGCAAAAATTCAACCAAAGCGAAAAAAGGAAGAAAGTAAACAAAAGATATTTATATTCATAAGGACCTACATATACCAGGTCCTCTGTGAAAAGGATCTTACCAATTTTTCGCATATTAATAATTTTAACAAAAGAGTTACAAAAATTATACGAATAGAATTTCCATCGAATCATAAATTCGTGTCCTGATTCCACTTAACGAGTATAACGAGGTCAATGCACATTAAATCTGTTGAAGTCCCCAATCCTCCCGTTGGCGATTTTGTGGAAGTTTGGAGTGGATTATTCGCTTTTCAGATGCTGTCCTCCTCACTTGACTCACATTGAAAATTACAAGATACGCTAAAAGCAATCAATAAAAATCAATCAATCAACTTTATACATACATATATACACACTCTCATATGTATATATAAGTGCAATATAACGAGTACATTTTAAAAGCGCAAAACAGTTTTAAAAGCGCAAAACAGAAACAACTAAGAGATAAAAGCCAAATAGATATAACCAAAGATCAAATAATAAGATGTAATCAAAATAATAAGATATAACCAAAAGTCAAATTAAAAAA
>BMAW01070518.1:498567-509685 GCA_019974015.1 Nephila pilipes | reverse complement strand
ATATATATATATATATATATATATATATATATATATATATATATATATATATATATATATATATATTACATCACATTATTTTAACTTTATGAAACATTTTTATATTTTACTTCCACATCGAATATTTCCTTTTATAACTTTATCTGAAATCAAGTATATTGATTTTATTTACTTTAACAAATTATATAACTTAAAGCTTGTAGTGTTTCTTTGATGTTTACGTATTTATTCGCATTTGAATTTTTTTTTTTGTCCGTAATTAACTATTTCTATAATGCACATATTTTTAGCTTCTTTTTGTAATGATGCAAAAAAGAAAATTTATTTAAAATTAATTTTATTACATTGTTGTTTGGGAAAAAAATGAAATATGTTGCATTTTAAATAGTATATAGTAAGTATATAAATATTCTTCATACATTCTTAAATGCTTAATTTTGCTTAAATTTTCTTATTGTTGGCTGTTATTTATACCATTTGTAATTTATTTCTTCTATGAAAGATCATTTTCGCACTTTTCTTTCATATCGACTATTTCCTTTTATAACTTTTTCTGAAATCATGTGAACTAAACTGGTTTTATTTACTTTAACAAATTTATAAGTCTTAGAGCTTATAGTATTTCTCTGATTCTTGCATACGTATTGAATACGTATTTTGGCTTTTTTTTTGTCTGTAAATACCAATTTCTAAATTACATACTTTTTAGCCCTTTTTTCGCAATGATGATAAAAGGATTATTTCATTTAAAAACATAAGAATGGTAAAAAGCTTATCACTAAAAAAAGAGATAACTAAGTATTTTATTTTAATCTCAAAATAAATCTTTTAAACAGTATAAAATTATTATTATACGACACAAACATAGAATATTCTAATTCGTGTGGGTGACATTCTCGTACGAGTATATATCACAATAAGGTAATATTTTTCAATAATAACCACAAATTGTTACAATTTTTCAATAATAACCACAAAAGCTCTACGTGTCTCTTTGAAATGAAATATATAGCATTAAGGTAACATTTTTCAACAATAACTACAAATGTTTTCATAGAAAAAGATTTACATATTTCTTTGAAATGAAGTAAAACGAGAAAGAGAAAAATTACTATTTGAAAGGATTCTCCAGGGTAAGCAGGCTACACGCATATGTTAAAAAATGAAGACACCTACGCAACTAACCGAAGTTTTAGGTCAGTTTCAGACTAGGTGTTTGTTAATTTATCAGTTTTTAGAAGTTCTAATAGAATTAGTCTCCTAGGTGTGTACTAATAATATACTTTTTTTAAACAAAAAAAAAAGTAATCACTGACCATAATAAACACCGCAAACCACAAAGAAACCAGGACAAGGGGAAACGTTGTTTGTGGATAATGTTTTTGTGACTCACACAGCCACAGCATTCAGAGATAAAACGTGCTTGCGCCCTGTTCTTGATTTGCAGATGCTGAGAATCTCTCATAATCGTATTAGAAACAAGAGCTAAAGAGAGCATATATATTAATCATGCATTAACCTGGTTTCTTAGCATCTTTCCTATTGTTATCGTGTCCAATATTTCGTATTGCTGGAAATTTCATAAATGAATTTGTTCGTTTAGTGTATAAAAGGTTCCAGTTTCGAAGATTCTTTCGATAGAGAATGCGTAATTTTAAGGAAACTGAAAATTTTAATACTTTTAGCGTGGAAGCTAGAAAAAATATAGAAACGATAACAAAAAACAATCAAATTGAAAATTTTAATGATGCATTGCCGATCATTTGGTACATGATATTTTTTTTTTTTATTAAAAATGCGTATAATTTAAACTTAAGAAATATTAGATCAGATTACAACTGATTATAATTCATGGCATTTTTCGCAAAAACAAACTTCGCTGATTTTATATTACATTTGTAACAGTCTTTCTTCATTATTTAATTCCACCGTCATCTTGAAGTTTAATTAAATAGTCAAGAAGTTCACAAATACAGTTAAAAAGACTTAAGAAAAAGGACACTACAGTTTATTAACTATTTTTAAAGAATAAGCAAGGTCACTTTCTCTCGAATATTTCTCAAATCACTTTAATCTTAGCTTTTAATTAAACATTGAAGTCTTAGCTTACCAACCCACTCACCCTGAGTGAAGCACTCCTTGAGTACAGCAGATTCGACTCCTATAACTCTAACCAGTAGTAACTGTTAACAAATTTTACAAAAAACGATTATTTACAATAATTCCATTGAATTTACAAATATCTATCAGCCTGTCTTTATCAGCTGTCACCCTTCTTATACCTATTTCGCGGTTATATCCTTATCTTTAATTCAATTCATTGCGCTTCTTATCCTCATCTAATTTGCCTAATCACGCTTCATTTGGTTGGTAAAGAGTTAGAATTTTATACAATTTAAATTACAAAAAGTCCCCCAAAGTCTGTTCAGAGATAACCGTGAGTAGCCCAGCGTCGCATATTTATAATACAGAATTATTCAAGATGATTTATCCGATTTTTCAAAATTCCATATTTTCAAAAGTAAACGACACAGAATAATAAATAATACATAACTATAAAGGAAAACTGTCGAAGTTTTATTTTGTGTACAATAGGAGACTCTTGGGAGTTTTTTGTGAATCAGTTTCACGAAAGCTGTTTTAGAAGCTTTCCCGGAGCTATTTTGCAGTTGGATCGATCGTAGTGAAACAGATGACTTGATGACATTGCCGGCCTCCTAATTTACTTGTTATGCGATTCCCATGTCTAATTACCAGATATATTTTATGCTATTTTTTTTTCCTTTTGAGGTTTGCACAAGATAAAGTGTTAGCATCATCTTTACCCACAAATATGTTTTGGCTTAATCAACGGATTTCAGTTGCTATACAGTCAATTATCACTGACAGTTTACAACGTGTTTGGCAAGAATTTACATATCGAATTGACATTATACGAGTAACTAAACGAAGTTATATTGAACACTTGTGAAAAACACTTCTGAAATTTAAATTTCCATTCATGTATTGCATATCATACCGTATCAATTATTTTTAAAAATATGAAATTTCAAAATCAGATGAATCATTTTGAAAATATCCCTCTATCTTTTCCTGATTTAAATCACTGTGAAAGTCCTATCCTTAAATATATTTTTGTACAATGTTTTTCAAGAACTTTTCGTAGCTTTGACTAAATGGAAACTATAGTCGTATTGTATTCCATTTTCGTCGATATCAATTACCAATGCACCCATTATTCTTTATCGTAATCATGGGTTTTATTATGATGTAACTAATAATTTTTTTTCCATAACTCTCGCTAAGATTTTACTAAAGTTAAGAGTTAACTAAGAAACTAATAACTATAAATATAACAATATTTGGTTGTGTCAAGGGAATCTGCTTATAAATTCTCAGCGAATATATTTTTCAAACTGCTTGGTATTTCATCATGGAATTTAAAATATCGAGGAATTACTTAAAAATACTTTTTTTTGGTTCTATTCAGAAACAGCGTCTGTTTCTTATATTGTTTTTTTTTTACTTCGTTTCCTTAAATTAAAACATTCTCATTTGATATAAAAGATACCCCCTTTTTTCTTAATTTAAATCCAGATACTCGCATGATAGATCGTTTAGCAAATTTCTTTGAATTACTCATATGTGTTTGTTTCATTAATGATCACGGTTGCCTAGTGCTTATGGTCGCCAATTTCCGGCTGGAGTTGTTTCCTTTGAGTCATAGGTTCAAGTCTTGATTCTACTAAATCCCCACCATGTAGCGGAACTAATGCATGATAATCTGTCGAGGCTCTAAATCCTCCTATTGGCATAATGTGGAAATTTGGAGGGGGATATGCCAGCTCAGGTATCCTCTCGTCATTTGACAGAGGCTCAAAATTAGGAGGTTCGTAGCCAGTAGCTCTCCTGTTGCTTCTCAGTGTGACGTTAATAAAATAATATATCAATGTGTTTCATTAAAAGAGGTTGTTAAACCATTTTAATAAACTAAAAGCCTTATTTCTTAACTAGAACATACATCCATTTCATTTTTCTCAAAAAAGTCTTAAAAACATATCCAGTTTGTTTTAAAGACTGAATTTTCTTTGAAAAATGTTTTAAACTTTTTTCAAGCAATAACCGTTGAAGGTTTAATTGTTTTTCATCTCTATCAAGCACATTTTTTCGCAACAATTTTGACAGTTTTTGTTCGATTGGTTTTCAGTTTAATTGAATTATTTCCTGTTTTTAGAGCTCGGAATTTTATTTTATTTAATCCGCAATTAAGTTTATTATATCTTTTCATCAAAAGAAGCACAAGTTCTTAGAAAATAATTGCAGTAAGACATTCGAATTTTTCGACATTGTTAAATGACAAGATATTTCGAGTAGACAAGTATGAAAGAAAGACAGATCTCTCTCTCTCTTTTTTTTAATCTTAAGATATCTTAAAAATAAAAAAGAATAACAAAATTCTTATTTTTAATGAGTATTTTTAAGAATTTTATTACTATTATGTTTAACTCTTACCTTTTTTTTATATTCGAATATTTTCACTTTTTCTTTCTCCTCTTCCTTATTATTATTTGACTCTAGCCTCTTATTCGAATAACCCCTCCCCCTTTTTCTTCACTACTTCTTAATACATCCTTATCATTTTTTACTAGTTTTCAACATTTGGCATTTTTTTTCCTCTCGTTTGATTCGAACCATTCTTTCAAGCGCTTTATTTTTCTTAATCTAGATGACAAGTGAAAAGAGAAACGTTCAGAAAAGGCATGAATTATTTATTGGGTCTCTGTTTCTCTCTCTTTCTCTCTCTCAATGTTACGTTGAAAAAGAGATAAATTTCTCAAAGAAAACTTTATACTAAGAACAAAGGTGTTTAAAAATCTGAAGATTTAATGGAAGAATAAATTTTTAATTGTAAGCATCCATTTTAATTCTAAATTCACAGTTCTCTTTGTCTCATAAATGCATTAAGAGGATAAATTTTTTCCAACTTTCTTTTCCACTAAAAATACCGGATTTTCAAAGAACTCGGTCAGGATATAAAAATAAATTTTTAATTAACACATGTGAAACTTTGCAGAGTTCGAAACAATTTTCTAGTGTTCCAGATATTCAATCTTTACTCCCAGTTACTTTTAAAAGTTCTTAAAAAAGTGTTTTTTTTTTTTTTTTTTTTTTTTTTTTGGCATTCCTTAATAATTTCAAAGTTTTGGTACGAAATTGAATGTACTATGTTTTTCATAGATTTTTTTAAATTATTGTGTCATTCAGTTCGTTTGGGATTAACAAACTAATAAAAAAGCAATAATGAGGTAAACTATCTTATAATTTATAAAACAAAAATATGCAATAAATTAAATCAGACATTTTAATATATATTAACTACTATCTTTAAAATTTCTTTAAAAATTTAAAACATTATAATACTACACTAATATAAATAGTGCCTTATGCAATAAATTTTCAATTAAAATATTTATTTTAGATATTGATATAATTTTCAGAAAAGCTTACATTTTATGACGCCAATAACTCCTAAATGTTTTACACTATAGCATCTTTAACAAACACTTGTCTTTTATTACTGCTGATTCTTATTTTTCTTACGGGCATTAAATTAAAAAAAGGAGAAATAAGCTTTGAATATAATCAGATTTCCTCATAGATACCTTAATAATTTTTTCTCATTAAATAATATGTAATTATTAAAAAACATCGTTTATTTTTGCCTATTTAGAATATATTAGACTATTATAAAATATTTCTTAAAGATAAGCTAAAATTAGATGGTGCTTTTTTTCGTTTTCTACCTCATTATTCTTAATATTACTTCAGTAGATTTGTATCCTTTCATTCAGTTACAAACA
Source organism: Nephila pilipes (assembly GCA_019974015.1). Taxonomy (NCBI): domain Eukaryota; kingdom Metazoa; phylum Arthropoda; class Arachnida; order Araneae; family Nephilidae; genus Nephila; species Nephila pilipes. The sequence continues at coordinate 503,824 of BMAW01070518.1, read as the reverse complement.
TTTAATTAAAATTGCTCATGTGAATTTTGACAAAAGAAAAATATCCTGGAAAAAATAGTAATTATCTCCATTAAGTATAGACTTGTCAGTATAACTTGACCTCGCGCATTGAAACAAGAAATCCAAAAGCATTAAGTATCTGACAGACTTGTAATTAAGTACAATTATTTTAGTTCTTTCTTCAAATTAATTTTTAAAAAAATATTTACATTATGACAAACAGTTACTAAAACTACTTTTCTTGGTTAAATTTTCTTTCTTTTATCATTTTGTTTATTAACGTATCACAGTCTGAAAGACAATTGTAATAGATTAATTATAGCATTTTGTCTCCCATTGCAAATTTTTTAATATATATATAAATGATACTCGTAATATAAACCAGTAACTATTAATTGAATTTTCTCGTGCTTATATATACTGTCTTCAGACTAATTCATTTTTTGAAAGAAAGGGAATTTTTCTGTAAGGCTATTTTTAATACATTGCAGTCATTATGAAATGCCAGTTATGATGTAATTAGTAAAATAGTATTATAAAGGTTCTCAGATTATTTAAACTTCCAAATTTTAGATTTTTTTTAAATATAAATATTAGAACTCCATTTTTTCTGAACATTTTGGTGGAGAAACTTTAATGATATTTTAAACTTTCCCCTGTATTTGAACAAGAAATACAAAAGCCTTAAGTTTCTGGAATATTTGTAATTAAGTACAAAAAAAAATATTTTACTTTCTTCTTCAAATATATTTTGAATAAATAGAAAAATTACAATGTGACAAACAGAACGTATCTCAAACTAAAGGGCAATAGTAATAAATTAATTATAACATTTTTGCTTCATTGTGAGATTTATATATATATATATATATATATATATATATATATATATATATATATGTTAGAACTCCCTCTTTTCTGAACATTTTTGTGGAGAAAGTTTAACGATACTACGAAACCTTCCAGAGTTATCGAGAATAAAATAAATCTTTTATTTATTTATTTGTTAGCTATTTTTCATTTCTCTCAAGACAAAAATTTCAAACTTTCTCGCAGGATTTCTCAGAAACTATTCATCACGTTACTTTCAAATACACATATTCTAAACAATTTTTATATGACTTATACATCAAATTGTAAGCAAATTACAAACTGAAAATTTTTTATTTGAATTTTAGTTGGACTTTTTCATAAAATTTCATGACTGCCACCAGCTATACTTACCGTGTTAAATAAATAACAATAAATATTAGTTAGCATCGATAATGCAAAGTAATTTGTTATCTAGTCAAAGTTGAAATGATCTTTTGATTTTTTTGTCACTTAAGACTTTTATAATAATCTTCTTAATTAAGTATCTAATACAAAAAAGTTTTAGACTATTATGAAGGAAATGTTCTCTTTTAATCTATAAATATGGTTTTGAAGATCATATGATTGCAGTAAATGTAAAGTGCCAGGATATTAACTTACAAGATTTCTTATAAATTTTTAAAATTGTTAATGGTATTTATTTCATCTGTGACAATCAAAATAAAATGCTTCTTTTTAAGTGAGGTAGAACCTTTTCAACCAACGTATTTATGTTTCGAAATCAAACACAACTCGAGTATCTAAACCATTTTATATATCTTGCTCTTAAATTCAAAACCAAAAGAGTAACAATGAATTGAATCGTAAGTATATAATGATGCGTATCTTTTAATGAAACAGATTCTTTCGCTTTACAAATGTAAGAAAGAACTTACGTGTCACCCGTATATATAAGTATTGTAATCAGTTATATGTGAAAATATGTCAGATAGGTATAAAAAACACGGAATTCCGTTATAGCACTGTACCAATTTTGTTGTAAGGAACTAGAAGGGGCCGTAACATGTGTTAATAATTACTAAGAACAAAGATATCTGGATAAAATTTATTCTGTTTATTAATTTGTTTTGATTTACATAATGTTGTAAATTACAATTATTAATTTTGATTAGTTTGGTCTTAGAAATTCGTAGATTGAAGTAAAACGCAGCATGGGGGGAGAAGATAGAGTTTATCTACTACATTCTACTACTACGGCTTCTCCGAAAAGCGGAGAAACGATGGAAGAAAGGTATAACTGTGGATGGTGGCAATGTACAGAAGTCTGAAGATTAATGAGTAAAAATTAAGTTTATACCCCTCGATTATTTTTAGTTAAAACTAAAACTTTTTGAAACCTGAGATAGTATTTAAAACTTTACGATACTGCGGGTTACTTCACTCTACGGATTCCTGAAACGAAATAGATCAACATGAATATCAGTAATTTACATGATTATGTACTTAAGAACAAACTAAAATTTAGAATAAATTTTATCTAGATATTTCGGTTAATTATTAGGAATTATTAAGACTTTACAATATCTCTTCGTACATGACATCTAACAGAACTTAAGCTCTTAACTATCAGCTTATCTTGTATGGCAGTTGATAATTTTAAAAATAACATTCAAGTAATTGAGATTTTTTTAAAAACGTTTTAGTTTAACGTTATGCAAATATTCTGTTTCATTTTATATCTGTATTGAGATTTACGATCTGTTAAATGCTTTTTCAAACAGGAAATATCTATCAAGTTATGAAATGATGAAGTCGCTATCACGGGAAAGTATAGATAATAATGTGGAACTCTTTTTAAGATAGTTACAAGACTTACATTGTAATAACTAAGCTACTTTCTTGCAATCTTTGTATCAATCTTTTTATATGCAACCGGTGTGAAAGTAATGTTTGAAAACATATTACTTGGTATTCAGTTTGAGTTTCCTATTGTTGCAACCATTTAGTATTAAATATTAATAACACAAAACATTTTAATAAGCACTAGTCTTAGCTTTTTGGAATGAGTTTTCCTGATAATTATATTTTCATTTGCCAGATAATTAATAATAATTAAATATCTTTAATAGTTTAAAAAGAGGAGACTGGAATTTAATGTCATATTTTATTATAAATATACGTACAATAACCACAGTTAACCTAAAGTTTTGAACATGTCTCCCACAAATTCCTATTTTGATACTTTGTCATTATTTGATGTTATAAAAACATATTTAAAAGTGAACTTTTAAAGAATAATTTTCAAATATGGGGCTCAAAAATGGGTTTATTTATCTTCACAAAGTCTTATAGATCAGTATACATAGAAATTCGAATAATTAAGTATTTTGATAACACTTATATATCTAATAACATTTATAAAATAAAAAACGTATTTTATAAGACATTTGTTCCAACATATTTTATATATAAATAAACCCTTTACTATATCTTCCATTCCAGCTTCTTTTAGACTGAAGTTTTATATTACAGTAATAAATCTCGACCTTCGCTAATGAAGCCACTAAAGAGTTTTAAAAGAATTTTCCGAGTATCCTAAAATCTCCTTTCAACAATTACACGGCTGATAAAGTGGCGTTAAAGAAGATGAGGGGCAAACAAACATAGAAAATTCAGGTCTCCCACTAGATTTTTAAAAAAGAAGTTGTTCAAATCGGAGACTATGTCGCAAAACTGTTTTCTGTGAAGGTATCTTCAAGTCATAAATAATCTCAATACGCCAGAAGAATTGAAAATTAACACTAGAGCAATAATCTCCGATATTTCTCGCTTGAAAATTCGGTTGGTGACATCCGCGGTGATAAAACTAGAACACATTTGCATTTATAAAAAAGACAGCCATTTGTTATACATATCACAATCATACGTTATTATTTTTTTGCAAAAGTTTCGTGCCATAATTTATGTGCTTCTACTTTTTTTTTTTATTTTATATTTATTTTATATTCTTTTAGCTCGTTTTGTGATTTCAGTTTCATTTGAAGTGTCTGGCCTTTCAGTCATTTCTCAGTTTTTAGAACTTTTCAAAACATAAATATTAAGTGAAATTTTTAATAACAATTAGTTTTTAAAACATATATATTTAATAATTTATGTATGAAATACAAATTTTTTTCAACGATTTCTTCTTATTATTTTTCCTCTATAATATAAGAAAACCATATTCTATCACTATATCATTGAATCTTTTCATTGATAACTTATTTTAAGTGTGATGTAATTAATTTATATTATTCAATTAAGATGAGTTCTAGTTACCTGTAGTTTTTAATAATATCAAAAATATTAATGTCGAGTAAAGCACTTTTAACCTTTATTTATGCTTCAAGTATTTCATAGTAAACTTAGAAGAAATAAAAGTATTATATTCATGTATAAGAATTATTTTTATAAGAAACTACATTTCAACTATTCATTTGCCATTTATCATCTCATACTAAAAAAATTTCTTTTTACTACTTAAAAGGATTTATTTTATTTACTCTAAGGGAGTTTCAATCACCCCTATCACTTTCAAATTATATATATTTAAGAAAATACAGCAAAAATATTTATTCAAGAAAACACTTTGTTAATATTAAATGTAGACAAACTAAATATTAAGAACATAGGTAATTTCCATTGTCTTTTTAGAACACTTAATGTTTAGAAAACATATGCAAAATATATGCGTATTCAAGGGAGAAAAAAATTGACGCCAAATATTGAAAGGATCGAACACTAAAAAAAAGCGAGACTTGCAGTTCCAACTATGGTTCGCCAATAGATCTATAAGAATATTATGCGATAAGTCTTGAAAATTAAACAGACTTTTATATTCTGTCAGTTGAGAAAATATTCAGTCGACTGACGCGAAAGTAAAGCGTCTTTGTGTCGCCGTTCGTTGATACCCACTCTTTGTTGCTACTAGTTTTCTTCCTTGAATACGATATCTGCAACAAATCAGAAACAATTCTTACTCTTTTTCTTACTCGTATTTCTATACTATTCAAGAACGAATGTAACGTTGGTGTCATCCAAGATTTAGATTTTCAGTTATATCCCAGTGAGATAATTCTTTAAAAATTTAAGTGAAGAAGATACATTTTCCGATAGAAACCATTCTTCTTCAACAATTCAGTTCTAAAATAATTCTAAAGGAAAGGGATTCCGGGTTTTCTATTACTTTTATAAAAAACATAATCAAATATAAGGGATGTAAAAGAGAATAAATTATTGGGCATAAATCTTAGAAAACATGACGTAATTGCTGAAAGAATGAAAAATTATTTATAATTTAAAAATTATACTTAATAGTAATGCATTTTTATTGGATCTCTGATTAAAATAAAACATTCTAGCCAACATCCGGGTATATATAAATGTGTGTGTGTGTGTGTGTGTG
>BMAW01070518.1:478750-493567 GCA_019974015.1 Nephila pilipes | reverse complement strand
CTCACGGAGCTTCACTTTACGATCTTTCATTATAATTTTTGTCACTTCACTCACATTTTCCGGTGTAACGGCTTCCACAGGTCTACCCGAGCGTTCCGCGTCATTTGTGTCGGTACGACCACGTTTAAACTCGGCAAACCACCGACAAATCGTTGCTTTTGATGGACAAGAGTCCGGGTAACATTTTTCAATCCATTGTTTCGCTTGCACGGTGTTTTTACCCATTAAAAAACAATGTTTTATCAGAACACGAAACTCGGTTTTTTCCATTTTTTAATCAAACTACAAAACGACTTTACTCCAACCTCGATAACTCAGCTGTTTCTGGTCCGATCGACTTAAAATTTTGACACGTTTCAAGCAAAGGTTAGTACTCTAGAAAGACCTGGTTACTGGTTTACTACGAGCGCCATCTCTGGGTTAGTCTCGGGAGTTATTGATTGATGTGTTACAGAACAATAACACATAGAAAAGAATTTAATATGATTTTGCTTTTCAAATCTTTATAATATTATACTTATCGAAGCATCGAATTTTCTTCGTTATGATTAAGAGACATAGTGACGCAAAAATAATCAACCAAAAATCTTTAACCACTTTATTCACTTTTCAATTAGAAATGTCAAAATTAAAGTGAAATCATTATAATTAAATTAATCATTATATTCAAAATTAACTAATAATGAGGAGTGGTTAACTTATCCTGTTCTTAAAGAAATATTACAATGATCTTATTTGAGTAAACTCTAAATAGAACACTTCAAAATCATGGCATCCGATTCAAGCAGACTTCTAGTGACGTGTCCGCGTAATATATCACCTCACAGTTACGCGAAACAATATAGTGCTCCCATGAATCTCTCTAATTTCTTTATCTCATCTCCTTTCCATTCCATTCACTACATTTCCTCTTATATAGTAAAGCTAATTTACATATGTCACTGTTCTTTCACAAGGCAAAGTTCTCATTACACATATCGTTGTAAAGTAGACCCTGAGGTTAGTTAAAAGGAAATACGCGTGAGAATCCATTACGTTGTCAAAAAAGAAATATCTAATCTCTTTCACAATAATCATCGTGGCCAGACAAAATTTATATCACTATAAACGGATTAATTAAGTAGCTTAATTAACTTCTAAAATTAATTTCCATATTACGGATGTCTTTTTTTTATGTAACTGTACCTCCCCGTAAAATTAGACACAATTTCAGACTTCGTAAAATTCCATACGAAAATGTCAAATGCTTATGATTTTGGGACTTAAAACTTGGTTCTCTAATATTAAAAGAATGTTGGTAACCTTTCGCGATATAAAATTTCTGCAAAACATATATATTTCAAAGATGTTTACAGCAGTCGATAAATAATTTTTCCCGATTCTTCAAATAAACAATAGTTGAAAAAAATAATAAATATTATTATAAAGTTACAAATTACTAAATACAGTTATAGAATACTGTAGAAATGATTTTTCAATGAATTAGGGAAAAATTGATTTTTTCAATAAGTACCATTTTTGGACAATTGTAGATCAGGTTATCAGAGATGATTAAAATAACACTTTTCAAATAAAGTAATTTGAATTTGTATAGATATATATATATATATATATATATATATATATATCATACAACATGTTCAAAAATTTATTACGTCTGTTACAGAAAATGTGTTCTTTAATTTCGAATGAGAGAAATTTAAGCATAATAATATATTACAATAAATCAATTGTTTATAAGATTCGAATTTATAATATTTTTTGGGAGAAGTTTTCTCCGCTAATATTAAAATAACTTTTAGATATCTTTAAGATATTAGTAGAGCTTTTTTAGACAAACTTAGAGTGAATTTTTGGTAGGCGTTTGAAAACTATTGCTTTTAAACAATATATTTTTTCTTTAAATTTCCTAATTTTAAAAATCCAGGGAATAAAGAATAAAAAAAAAATTTCAGAAACCTCGTTGACCGTGGTTCAAAATTACGCGGTCCGTCGCCAAGAGCCCTCGTGTTACTTCTAGTGCGACGTTAATAAAAAAAAAAAAACTAAACTAAAAAAACTCAGAAACTTCGTTGTGGTATATAAATTTAAAACATGAGATATAAATATCCCTTAGTGTAGTTGAGACTCGAGAAATATCTGCTTAAAGAATACAAATTAATTATCAATTCATGACATAATTCATTCGTTAATTTAAATTTTAATGTAAACTTAATAAGATTTCAGCAATTATTAGTCCCTCAAAATTAATGATTATTTTCAGAGTGTTGAAAATTTAATAACCTTTCTTTAGAATTTTTATCAAAAATGTGATTATTTTTCTTAAAAATTAATTATAAAATTCACATATTTTTAAAAGTTTTTCTATAGTTATGTTTAAAAATAAAAGATAAATAGTAATAGGGAAATATTCTATTTAGGAACGAAATATCCAACGCAAAATATGAGTTTATTCCGCGATGTATATAAGGCAAACAATCATAAAAGTTGATAGGGAGAAAGTTTACTATCCTTCTGAGGTAGACCTATCTCCAAAGCGGCCCTTATATCTACCATCTTCTGCACAAGTTTATTCAGACACTTTTGTTATTTTACATAATAACTCATTAAACCTTTATGAAGGTAAGTCGGGCTCTGTGTGGGAGGGTTTGTCAGTTATTAAACGCTACTTGAGTTCCGGCAAGGGCTTTCATTATATCAGGCGTTATTAAAGTAGCTTCCTACAGTTATTTTAAGGATGTTGAACCAAAACAATTTTTTGGCACATGTAACTTTTAATAAACCTATATGACAGTTCAAATTGAATTTTTACGGATATGGAGACAAAGTAGTGTTCATTGGCTTCTTTCTCCTTGTTTAGTGCCAATCCATCGAAAATGAAACAATCTCATTATGGTAATATTTTGGGTAGTAACACTAAGGGTTAAACTGTTAAAATCTGAAATAGAACAAAATTTCACAACTTGGATCAAATTTAATATATCTTTATCTACTTGATATTTGTGGAGAAAGAGATGACTATCTATCTGCCAGGACTTTGATTTACAGCTGGACTTTGAGATTCTATTGATTTTTTAATTCTAGATTATTAAGAACTGACTTCTAAGTAGCTTAAATGCCAGGAGAACTGAAAGTTAATTCATCATTGGAAAACAAAAGAAAGAGTTAACTTGGATATATTTTGACAGAAATTTATAGTTTGTCCTCAAAACCGAAGACGTCTTAATCCAGTTAAGCCAAGACCATGTGACTTAACGTGCTGAAGAGTTTCAAAACAGCGACATTTGTAAACATATCCTGAAGTGTTGAACGAGGAATCAATTCATTACTAGTCTGTCTGCCTGACTTATGTAGGTTCCTAGACATTGACTCATGCCACCGATCCTCACTATCATCGGTCACAAGCATTTTTGGGTGTTCGCCAGTTTTTGAAACCACACTTCTCGTCGTTTTTAGAATCTTGTCCCATTGAGGAATAAATCTGGATGTAGGAGGATTCATATTCAATTCCCTTTGGGCACGTCGTCGAAAACGTGTATCTGATTTAAATTCAGCAAACTTCAGCGTGTTCTGTTCCTTTCACTGCGGCGTCCACTTTGAAATTAAGGTAATAGTTATTCATATGTTATTGTACATTCATGGTCTTGCATACCTATTTGGAACTCTGATAATCACACAAAATGAATCTTGGTGAAATTTCTTAAGAAACGATATTTTAACTTAAGATAACATAAATTTCCTTTTACATTTTAAGTCATTGCTCTATGGATATATTTAATCCTGGTATCTTTTGAATCATAAAGAGTGTTATGATAAGAAAAATATATTATATTGTAGACTAGCTCAAAAAAATAAGCATATAGATAAGCAATGAATATAACAAAGTTTTTTCAGTGTTGAGTAGAAACCTTTTACCTGGTAAGTTTTATTTCATAACTTGAATTTTTCCTGATTAATTCGTGGCTTTCTGTTTCTCATTAAATTTCAACAGTTTTGCATATAATTAATGCAAATAAATTATAATATTTAATTCCTCAAACTTTTCTGCGCAATTCTTACCTCGGCTTCATCTGAAATGTTTTGAACAGAGATTAATTCAAATAGATAATAACAGATAATTATATATAAATCATATAATTACAAATAATTTAGTTACATAATATTCAGGCCATTAATTTTATATTATTTAAAATTCTTTAAACATGTTCTCATGCCTATCAAATACACACACTCGGCAGAAGAGACTTTTAATATAAAAATTCATTCTTGTTTGGGAAAATTAGTATCGTATTCGTTGAATTATACGTAAGAAAAAACTTTTAAACTTGAATTTTATTGGCTTGAAAGTAAATCAACTGTTAAGTGCTAAATGAATGAAATTTTGAAAAACAAATAATGACATTCAACAAGATTGTGTTGAAGTTTTTGCTGCAAACTCAAAAAAGCAAATCTATGCGGAACTTAACAATGAAAATGTGGTGAAAATATCAATGAAGACATTGGTAAATATTCGAGTAAATTAATTTTTATTTTAATTAAAAACAACTGAATAAAATTCATAAATATTATATAATAATGCATTTCATATTTCAGCAAGTTGAAGAAAAAATAGATGAGTGCAAATTTGTCTTCCAAAGATAAAACAATTATAGCCGTAATTTCGTCACAAATATATGAAGAAATTCAATTGGTGAGCTTTCATAAAAAATTTCATTGATCATGTGAAACTTTTATGAATCAATATGAAAAAATACATTTAATATCGTTCATTTGGCACTAGATGAGTTTTGGGAGAAATGTGTATTATACATACATTTCAAAATTAGTAATGAACATTTTTCATTGAAACTCGTCAGTTAAATATTTTTAATAGGGAAATTTTTATCCTCATTTTCATTTTTGATTTCATTTCCTTAAAGAAATTATTGTCAAATGAACATACATAAATCTACACATAGCATACGCTGAAGAAATAAAGCTTAAATTTTACTAATTTGTGCAGATTTTTATATTCAATCGTGTTTTTCTTATCATTTTTGCTTAAAATCTCTAATTTAATTGTTTTTGTAAGCCATCTCACCAAATTAACAATGTTAATTTTAAAAAATATTTTTATGTTAAATAATGAACCTAAATTTTAATTGTTCAATATCTGAGAATACATGTGTCGAAAAAATCTCTTTCAACTATTTTATCCAAAATTACTTATTAAAATTCTACATTTTATATCTTTCTAATTAATTTTACAATTTTTCAAGTTTTTTTGAAAATAATGTTAAAATTGGTGATAAAAAAAATTGAAAAATAGTGACTTGCAATGAAAATAGAAGAAAATCATCGATATTTAAATACTATAAGCAAAATTATTATATAAATGACGCTTAATACATTTTGAAAGGAAATTCTTTAAGCAATTGTATCATCGAAATATGTACAAAATATGAATCAAATAACTAATTATAGATTTATAATTAGAGAGTTTCAAAAAATCAAATCTTATAGATTAATACATTTTCACCAGTTCTTGAATTAAAAATAAAAGTTTATAAAAAAAAAAGATTCATCAAATGATCTACAAACTACAAACACAAAAAAATCGCTTGTGTTTGGCAAGTGTCGTTCGAAAGTTTATAAAAAAAAACAGAGTAGAAAAGATCAAAGTAAGGTTTGTTCTCTTTTTTTTTTTTTTTTTTTTTTTTTTTTTTTTGTAAAAATATAACCTCCTAGTTATAAACGGTGCATTTATGGTCGACATTTCTTACAACTAAGAGCTAAAAATCAAATTAAGTCTCATTAGATTAAATGAGTTTCTGTAAATGGCTCTTTGAGTGAAAAAAGGAAAGTCCAAATATTTGAGTTCTAAATTTACTTTAGAAGGTTAAATTGTCAAATACTGAAATGAAAATCCGCTTACTGCTCTGTATTTGGAATGAAATTACGAAAAAGAATCTTCTGTATTACTTAACCTATTTTACATTCTTTTGAAAACCATACTAATTTTAAGTTTTATTATTAAATTGACCACATGCTTTAGGAAACAAAAATTGATTCCATTATTTATTTACCATACATACTATACGACACAAGATTTGTAATTAAACTTTCAAATTTAACTTTAATATTTTGTTATAATTTTAAAATTTACATGGTATTTAATGTAATAATCCAATAAAAAATGAGTTCATGAATTTTATTTGGGGGGAGGAGTTTTGTTTTTTACTGTTTATTAACGTCACACTAAAAAGCAACATGAGGGCTATTGGCGATGAGCTTTGCAGTTTTGAATCACGGCCAAGTTACGAAGATGACAACTGTGCAGGCCCCTTTCTCCAAACTTTCCCACCACGCCTACGAGAGGACTTGGAGCGTCGACAAATTTAAAGTGCATCAACTCCGCTACACAACGAGTCTTTAGAAGCATAATTACTCGAACCGGTAATTGATTTTAAAAGTAAAGTCGAGGGGTTAGAGTCTACATTTCTATAGGGATCACATGAACTATTGGCAGCTACCTTACAATTTTTGAAAATACAGTCAATTGTCAAGGAGGATACCTGAGCTGATACCACTATCTCTTAACTTCCACAGCACATCATGTGATAAGTATGATATTCTCGGTTCCGTATAAAGTTCGTAGCCGTGGTATCCTTGGGATTATGGTTGTAAACTCATGGATGGCGTTGATCCCGTCAATTCGTGGACTCAAGTCCAGTTGCTGCTAAAGACCCGCCATGTAGCGGATCTAATGCATTTTACATTTGTCGAACTTCCAAGTCCTCTCATTGGCGTGGTGTGGAAGTTTGGAAAAGGAGGTTCCAGCTCAGGTGTCGCCCTCGTTACTTGTAAGAAAATCGAAATTGCGAGGACCGTCACCAATAGCCCTCGTGTTGCTTCCATTGCGACATTAATAAAATCAGTCACAATCACACAATTAAAATGAAGTAATAATTTCTTTTCGATATTTCTGTCATCTTAAGGTACTATGCCCCCTTAATACCACATGGTAATGAGATAATTTGATAAATCGTAGTAGACACTGAAAACCATTAAACTTCATTGTTAATTTATTGCTAGTGCTTATAAGTATTATATAACTTATTCTGAATGCAAATAGCACTCAGGGACTTACCTTTTTTTAGATTTATTACGCAGGAATCATGTGACCCTGAGGCACCCTAGTGATATTTTCTTCTTTTTTTGTGGGTTTTACTGTCTTTAGTAAACATGAGTGACGCACGCGCAGAATATCCTAGGGTTCCTTCTCTATTTTCGACACTCTTTCTCTTTCTTTTTACCATTTTTTTTTATCTTCTTTCCATTATTTCAAACATCTATATCACAGTTACTCCTTGTTTGGAGCAGCACAGCCCATCTGGCTCTTGCGCCATTAAACTCCACCATCCCTCACACTGAAGGTAAGCAAATTCATAAAAATTAATGACAAATTAAAATATGACCATGAATTTGATTAGTTCTTAATATTTCATAGAACGCATAAATTTTTATCAAATTCTCAAAGCCAAGTTTGATGCGCTCATGTTGCAAGACATTTTACGATAAAGTTACTCATTGCCTCTCTTGTGACCTCTTTTTATCGGTATAATTGCTTGTGATACAATTAATATAAATTTTGCAGAAACACATTGTAGTTGAAGTCCTTAAAAGTGTTAACAATGTACTCACAAAGCATCTGCATTTATGTATAAATTAAAAAAAAAATTTGCTAAATCTTGAACAGGACCTCTTTTAGATTATGCAGTTAGAGCAATTCGATACACCAAAAGTAAATAAGAAAATGCAAATTCGGTATCAGAAAAATCAGTATTCTAAAATTAATTAAAATTGATTTAGAAAACATTAAAACTACTGAATTTTGGATTAATGTGAGAAAGTGGGATTTTTTTTTAAAAAAAAAGTTTTGAATTAAAAGAAATGAATATACACAAAACTCCCAGCTTCAACCTTTAACATATCCACTATCATATATTAAAGTAATTAGTTGACTGTAGTAGCTTGGTTGGTAGAGTAAAGGAGTCGTAATCGATACTTAGCGGGTTCAGAACTTATTTTCGCATCCGGAAACCCTAGCGATCCTCTGTATTTTCAACCCTCTTTCTTGTAAAACATTGCCCCTCCCACCCCCATTTCTTATATTTAGATCACAGTTACACATTACAGGTTTGGCGCAACATAGCCAGATTTAACTCTTGCGCCATAAGCCTCAAATTTCACTCATTCACTCGGAACTTACCTTTCTAATAACTATCGTGCAGTAGAGCCAATACAGTAATCTGTCCCGTTGCCGTGATGGGGAAGTGTTATTAGAGTAACTTTCAATCTCAAGTGTCCTCATCACTTATATAATATTTCAATATTACGAGGTTCATCCCCAATAGTTTTGTGCTACTTCGAATGCGATGTTAAATTATAATCACACATATAATCAATGATAACTAATTTAATCACTTAAAATTACAACCGAAATGAAAACATACTATTGGCTTAAAATTTTAAAGTATTCTTACAAAAAAAATTATATGTAATATAAAATGTAAGAACACATTTTAACATAGAAAGATAAACTAAATTATTTGTAATCCCCCCCCCAAAAAAATAACCCAAAATACAACAAATAATCGAATTAATACTGCATTTAATTCTTTCACATCAATTCTATTCGATAAACTTAAAAATTAATATTTTCTAAAACTCGTTCTATTATGTATACAAATAAGAGACAGCATAGTGTTACGAATCATCGAATAATGACAGCATTTCAATGGACAATTTTATTCAATAAATATTTCTTTAAAAAATACCTAATATTAATTTAAAAGTATTTCAACACACACACACATATTATTTTGAGTCCATATTTCGAAATCCTAAATTCTGAGCAGTTCTTAATAGAGGTCATTTTGTTGAGCACAAAAATGAATATATATTCATCTTCGATTTAATAATATGCTTCGTTAAAATAAGGTATAGAAAGTGCTTAAATAGTCCTGAAATTTAGACATTATCAAAATTTATAATGGAATTAACTAAAACCTATGCAAAAGTTGACAATAAAGTAACAATATTTTTGAGAATAGGAAAAGAAACCGAACAAATTAATAAAAATTGACGGATTATTAATTCTGAAAATTTTTGACTCATTTGTAAAAACGTACTTTTTGACAAAGACTATTATTTCTTGATCCAGTAGAAGAAATTATTGGAAATTATTAATTCCATAGCAATAATTTTTTTATTTGTTTCCCAATTATTACTCTATTCTTTTGTACCTGAAATCTGCATTTATCCTCTATGTGATGCATTATTCACGTTTTTACAGTTTCCTTTTTCAACGCACTTTCACCGACCTATCCGAATTTGGACAAACCCATTGGAGAAAAGTTCCAGGGGTTGTTGTCGGCGTCAGGATTTAATGGCAGCCATCACTTTGTCATCAAAACGAAATTAATACCAAGGTGCTGTCTTATCTTTGGGAAGAAGAGAAAAGTGGAAAAAAGAGTGCAATAACACTTCGATGTTTCAACCGCATTCCTTTGTATCTCGTTATCTTCAACAATATCTGGGAACAAAGAAAACAAGTACATTACATATGGAACACATGAAGACTTTACGTGCAAAAAAAAATCTTTGAAATTTAGGTAACAAGTAAAAAGTTTATAACCATTTAGGTACTTTTTTCCATCATGCAAAAGTATTGGGATGCCCAAGATGCTATTTTTTTGTCCTTTAAAAAGTGATTATTGGTATCACGTAGTAACATGGAATGAATTATTGCAGAATTAAATATTTTATATATGTTGAATTTTCTCAGAAAATCTAAAAATTTATTTCGAATCCCTAAGTAATTAACTGTAAAAAAAATTCTGTGATAAAAACCATTCTCTTATCATCTTTAATTTTCAAAAAAGGTAAGCAGGCGTTACTCCTGAAAATTGTCTTTCATACCGTTTCGGAGATTATCATTTTAAAAGACACGTTTTATTTATTACATATTTAACAGTGAAATTACTTCCAAAGATGTAAAACTTAAGAACCCGAAACGTTAATACTGTCGAGCGATAAGTACTTCGAGTTACGGTTCGATTCCGATCTTCGATCACACAGTTTTCGTATTTCTGTAATCCATGATAGTGATATGAATATGCGATTTCTTGTCCCTATAATATATCAGTGGACAATTTACGGTTTACATTTGAGAACAATTATGGTAAGTTACGGTTTGATTCCAATCCTCATTTGAACAGTTAATAATTTGCTGTTTCTAGGAATCTGTATTAGAGAGAGAGAAAGGTTTTTTATGTAATTACTTGCGCTTTTACGATTCATTTGAAAGAAATTTAGAAAATATTTCAGCGTTTTTTCCAAAACTACAAGAGGTATTCAGAAAATAAGTTTCTTCATTTTTTTTCACAAGGAAAATTTAACACCAAAAAAAAATAATAATAATAAACTATGTCATCATGAACTATGTAACTTGCAATATTTTTCGACATAGTCGAAATCGAAGATTGTTGTAGCATGCAACCAGTTTGAAGAAGCTACTCTGGTAAAACTCGGTGCCCTGTGATATAAAGCCTGCTTCACCTCAGTATTGTTTTGGATGGACCTAAGCACGATTATTACGCAGTGGGGATGCCTCTTTTGACACCGTTATTCCCTTATCAGCTAACACCATATTCTGTACTCTAACAATGTTGTTTTCATTCGTGGATGTGGAGAGACGCCCAGTTCGATCTTCATCCACCACTCTCTGTCTTCCTTCTCAGAACATGCAACACCACTATCCAACCATTTGACGAGGCATGATATTGTTCACCATTCAGGGTTTGTAGGTGTTCATGGATGACTAGCCCTACGTGCCCATTCATACCAGATAACAGCACACACTTTCATTGCCGACCACGTTGTCAGTCACGCCTTATGCACGCTGGTCTACTGTTACTCTCTTTTCTTCGTCGCTCTGGGCATGCGTCATTTCTCCTCCACTGATGCTACTTCGGTCGTTGAAACAGCAATGGGTGTGGATTCTTATGGTGGTTGTTTGTTTCATCTGGGGGGTGCTGTGTGTTTTTAAAAAAAATGGCGAAACTTACTTTCGGAGCATCCCTCGTATATGGTGGCCGCAGTAGTGATGATGACCATGGACTCGCGGGTGGCGGATTTCGTCGAGACGAGAGTTCGAGCTTTGATGCCTCTATAGACCCGCCGTGTCTCGCCGTGGGGCTGAGACACGTTAAATATGGTGAGGCTCAAAGTCCTGCCATTGGTATGGTATGGAATATGAAGTTAGGAGAGAGAGGGGCCCAACTCAGGTGTTGTTCTCGTCATTTGACCCAAGTTTAAAATTACGAGTTCCGTTGCCAATAGCCCTCGTGTTACTTCCAGTGCGAGGTTAATATAACTAACCAGTCAATCCAAGACTATATTGATAAAGTAATGTTTCTTAATATTTTTTAAATACTGTAGCTATAATTGCCCATGTATTCAAAATACATTAGATAAAAAAATGATGTAATAATGGAGAATGAAATAAACAGAAACATCTCACGATTCTTGCAAAACTAACGTAAGATATTTCCAACAGAAAAATTCGGCACTAAATAATTCTGATAAAAATATTTCCACAAAATAATTTGTTTTCTTTTGACGCAAAGTGATTGCTTATGTTCGATCCACTAAAGAGATTGCACAAAGCATTTAGAAAAAAAAAAAACATACGGAATTCCATAAATATTACAATAAAACAAGAGAGATTTAAAAAAAAATGGAAAACAGTACCACAAAAATCACTTTCCGAGAATCCACTTACTGTAACACGAAAAACACATAACGCTTATTATTTACACAACCTGATTAATAATTTAATCACGGCAATACCCAAAGTATTGGGGAGGAGTGTTACCAATATATGAAGTATCGATGCGAACGTGATATATTACGAAACTGCACAACTGAAAGACAAAAAACGGCACAATCAAAGAATATGTTTCTGAAAATCATATTGTTTTTTATCAGACTCAAACACTTAATATTTTAACAGCTTTTACTTCATTTTTATTTTGAAGTGTTTTTAAAATTTACTTTATCATAAAGATGTATCTAAAATTAATTTTAAGTGACTGATCTTCTATCTGAAAATGATTTTAAAGAAGTTTGCCTCAAGGAACTTTAATTACGCTTAAAACTTCCTACAGCAAATGCGCGAAATATGTATGTACATAATTTTAATAGCAACTTCTTTAAAAGTATTTATATAACTAACATTGATTTATTGTTATATATGTAATTAATATCTATCTAAAAATGATTTTAAAGAAGTTTGCCTCGAGGACCTTTCGCTATTCTTGAAAAATACTCCATCATTATTGCGAATTATGCTTTTATGTAATTTAATGGCTACCCTTCTATGCGTGTTTATGTAAATAATGCTGATTTATTGTTATACATATAACTAATCTCTATCTAGAAACGATTTTCTTAAAAAATCGCTTGGAAGACTTTTTGCTATCCTTGAAATATATTACAAATATTTTGAGAATTATACATTTATGTACTTTAAGGGCTTCTATTCTTTTGTGAATTTGTTATTATAATGTTACATATTTTATTTTTAGCTTTTAGCATCAAATTTCTGAGAAATATATGCTTGATACTATTGAATAGAAAACCATATCTTACTAACTGTTTTTTAAAACATATTCTCCTAGGAATTCTCCGAAAAATTACCATTAGATTATATTAGATATAAAATATGTTTCTATATATTTTATTTGCAAATTCTCCTATCTTTAGTTAAGAATTTCTTTAAGGCTATTCTATCTTAATGTTCATGACGAGAACCAAACTTGGGACACTTTGTAAGTTTCTCTCTTATTTTTCATCTATAATTTAATAAAATTTTATTCTATTTTATCGATTTTACTTCTTACAGCGAGCCTATATTAATTTTTTGATGCTAGCTTATGCTTATATGTAAAAACTGAAGTGAACTGTATCTTCGTTATATGTATAATACGAGGCGGGGCTATTACTCGTTGATAATGAGACTGACGCTCCTACGGAAGAAGTACGCATACGCCAAACGCCAGTGACCAACAGCTGTTTTGCGCGAAGTCTTCTCTTACGAATGAAGTGCCTTTCGTTGTCTGTAAACGAATCCGTATAGCCATAACCTTCGTTCGTATAAAAGTTATTTTCTTGGTTTCACCGGAAAAATGATAAGTGAGTAGTAAATTGTTGCAAAATTTCCCATGAAACTTGGAAAAACCATTAATGAAACTTATAAGTAATTGAAAGAAGTGTATGACAATGAATCTTCATTGCATGCACGTGGTTTTCAGTGATTTAAACGTTGGAGATTATTCGCATCTGAGTCGCCCTTCCATGTCAAAAACGGTTGACAATATAAAAAAAATTGGTAATCTGGTTCGTTCTGACCTTTGGTTAAGTCTTCGAGTGATTGTTGAGACTGTAGGAATTGACAAAGAATCCATACGGCAAATCTTTCCTCCTAGACAATGCACCGCCTCATTTCTCCCTCTCCTCCGATCTTCAGTCAAGAATTTCATTGTCTGTTAAGAGGTTTCTAGCCAAGTACAGCATCCCAGTGTTAGACCATCCGCCGTATTTGCCGGATCTTGAGACATGGGACTTCTATCTGTTTCCTAAGGTAAAATCTGCATTAAAAGGAAAAAGAATTGAGTTTGCTGTAACTGTGAAAAAGAAAGTTGCACGCGTCTTGAAGGAGCTGACAGAAGACTTCCAGCACTATTTCAAACAATGGAAGAATCGCATGGAGTTTTGTAGCGACAGAGAAGGGGTGCATATATTGAAGGTTGATAATAAGTAAATATGTATGGCAACAAAATAAAATGTTTTACAGCGTCAGTCTCGTTATACAGCCAAACCTTCTTAGCTTAGTTTTTATTAACGTCGCACTAGAAGCAACATGGGGGCTATTGGCAGAATACCCAAGGGGACCGAGCTCACCCAAAGGGTTTAGAGCTGCAAACCGGCCCCATCCCTGGAAACAATCACCCCCGCACTCAGCATTTATCGACAAAATAACATAAGATTTACATAATTTTGAAATAAAGGTAAAAAAAAATGTACAATGTATTTGCACAACAAAAAATATACATGACAGAAACAGTTTGACTGATCTCGGGGCTATTGGCGACTAACGAGGGGCTATTGGTGACTGATCTCGTAATTTTGAACCTCGGTTAAGTGACGAGGATGACACCTGAGCTTTCACGCCCCCTCTCCTAACTTCCACACCATATCAACGGGAGGACTTAACGCCCCGACAGATTTAACGTGCATCAACCCCGGCTACACGGCAGGTTTTTGGTAGCCAAGGATTGAACCCGCGACTGAACGAAAACTGCCGGTTACGAATCCGAAACCAAGACCACTAGGCTACCACGGCCACTACTCTTCTCAGCAGTTGTCGAATAGAGGAACAGAAAAAAATACGAGAGTTAAACGTTGGTATTTATGTCGGTTTAGTTTAGTTTAGTTTTTATTAACGTCGCACTAGAAGCAACACGAGGGCTATTGGCGACGGACCTCGTAATTTTGAACCACGGTCAAGTGACGAGGATGACACCTGAGCTGGCACCCCCTCTCCTAACATCCACACCACGCCAACGGGAGGACTTTGGTCCCCGAACAGATTTAACGTGCATCAGCCCCAGCTACACGGCGGGTCTTTGGCAACCAAGGATCGAACCCACGATTGTACGAAAACCGCCGGCCGCTAGTCCACGACCTTGACCACTAGGCTACCGCGGCCGA
>BMAW01070518.1:437745-478350 GCA_019974015.1 Nephila pilipes | reverse complement strand
GAGGTGTGTGTGTGTGTGTGTGTGTGTGTGTGTGTATAAAAAACAAGTTCACTTCCTCTCTTATAAAAGTTAATGCTGATTTGAAATAGGATAGTCGATTTCGGTTTTTGATGTAATCTTTATTTTATGGGTTAACTCTAGTCACCACTTGTTGAATATTATTTTTTTCTCAAGTAGAGACTAATTTATATTATGCTTCTTAAGCTGAAGTATTGTAATCAAGTTTGTTTAAATACAGTAAACGCTCTTTAACCCAGCATGTTCGGAACCATAGCTAGTGGCTCATTAGTGAGCGGTGATACCAGAGATAAATCATTCAAAATAAAGATTCAAACGATTAAAACACGTATTTAAGGTATTTACGCACATTCCAAGCCTGTGTAGATGATAAAAGTATCCGACAAAGTATTTCATCTTTTTAGTAACTATAAAATTAAACTCAAGCACTGAACATTACTTCAAATGAGTATTCTTGTATTGATAAAGGCAAGATACACCAGGGATCTTTTATTTTTCTGTGAGATTTACTATTTTTAGTTAACACAAGTGACACGCTCCCGGAATACTTTAGGGATTATTCATTATTTTCTACTCTCCTTATCAACCAATGTTTACCTATTATCTCGTTTTTCTTAAGTCTAGTACACAGTGGCAACTTATTTGGCGTTGCGTAATCACATCTGACTCTTACTCCATTGAACTCAATGCCATTGTTACTGTCTCGGTTATTAATTTTATTATCACTGGAAGAACAACTGCCAAGCCTCGAGAACCTTTTATTAAACAGTACACTGTACGTACACAATTTCAATATTGTGTGAAAGTGGTATGTATAACCTGTGAGAAAACAAAAACCGCTGTACAGAAAATAGAAAATTGACATATTTAAAAAAAACACTGCGTGAAATTGCGAGTCACGCTCTGTGTCTCGACTTTTCGGACAAGGTCAACAAATCTCCCGAATTCGTTCGAAAAAATTCGAAAGCACTCGCCTCGATCGGTGGGAACTTCAGTAATGTGATGAACCATCGAATGCCTCATTAAAGAGGGTTTGCTATAAAAAAAAAAAACTCTTGAAATTCTCAGTCTGTCTCGCAAGCATAGGAAGCTTTGCAGTGTAAGGAAGCATCAAGACAATCAAACTCTACAATTTTCAGACACGAAAATGATCCAATTTTAATATAATTTCATTTCAGATAACAACAGCCAAATATATATCCAATCATATATTATGCCTTTATAATCAAGAAATATTATCTAAACATTCTATTTTTATCAGCTTTTATATAACTTGCTATATTCATATGTATGCATGTCTGTCCAGTTCAAAATTTGTACTCGAATTTCTTAACCCACTTCCTATCATGCCATAGTGTTAAAATTTTGCATACATGTATAAATCTGGTGACAACTCAATACTATGATATACTCTCTAGCAGAATTAAGCTTAAGGGAGATCCAGGCTTTCCAGTGAACAACGTCCAATTAAGTTGAAGTTTTGTGCATACGTTTAGCCTCACGTAATTGCTTTTTTAATCTTGAATTTCCAGACTAAAGAGAAATAAAAATTAATATAAGTAAAAGTCATTTTTAAATCAAGCTTTTATTTAAATATAGATTGAAAGGCACAAAAATATTTTAATGTAACATATACGAATATAATTGACAAATGTTTGAAGCGTAAATATTTCTTTTGATCTCGTATATGGTACTTAATTTATCAGTTTTTACCTAGGAATCTTAGTTAAGAGCCTAATATATTTTTATTAACTATATATGCTATTTTATATTTAAAATTTTTTATTTATGCTTTTTAGTCTATCTTTCAATAGAAGTTGGTTTAAAAATGTTTTACTTGTATTTATTCACTATAACATGACAAATTAAAAATCAAGTTACAATTACAGTATGAAGTATGTAACAAGGAGTATATTTTTTTGAATAGTCATAAAAATGTATTGATTCGAACAGAATGGAGGAAATGTAATAATATGTTATACTTTCTAAATGCTAGTTCATAATTCAGAATATCATATTAACGTTGAGGAATTTTCGATCTTTAAATGCTTTCTAAGGTTTCGTTCTTTTTATATCATAAGGCAAAAGGCAACCCTAGAATCTTAAACTGTTTAGTTTAACTTTAATTGTGTAACTCTATATCTTATATTAGATTCAATTTCTTGGAAGCGAAAAATATGTCTTGCCTTAGTAATAAGAGTAGTATATAGCAGTATATTTTTATTTATAAGCATTACTTTAAATGATATTTTTCTTCGTTCGGATAAAATTCAAAAAATTGTTTTATATACCGTTTCTTTTAGATACCCCTGATATATGCTCTAGAATTTCATAATTCACTTTTTTCATACGTCTTGCTTTGTTATTGGGTTACATTTTCTATCTTATTTTCCCTCTAGGCATGTTGAAAGCATTTTTATCCAATTAAGTACAAAAGTTTTTTTTTTTTTTTTTTTTCAGAGAATCTCTCAACATTTTTATTCTAGAGTATTTTATTTCAAAATTATTTCGTATGCTTGGTAACATTTTCTTGGAATTATTTATTATTTGTGCTTATTTCCGACGACTCAAAGTACTGTTATCTATCACATAAATTGAAGAAAATTAAATTACAAAATGTAATTGAAAAATACAACAAATCAACTGCTCTTAAAAATTTAATATTTTCATTATTACAAAAGTCTCTTGAAAGCTATTATTGTTTTAGTACGTTGTAAATGTAGGAAAAACAAGATTTAATTTAAGTTATACAAAGATAGAAACATTTTTTAGAATCGAGATTTTAAAGGGTACATATATTAATTATAGTATATAAAATTCAAATATAAATGTGACAGAACTATTCTGTGTGTATATAATCGCGTACTATTTACAGACAAATTTCAAATACGTTAAATAAACACGTTTCCTTATCCCCAAAGTACTAGGAAAAAGAAAATTCAAATTATTAAATTTCAGTTTTTTATTAAAATGGGATAGAAGTGGCGTTAAACTAGTTTATTGCAAGTAATGATTAATCCCTCGTAGAAAAGCAATATAATTTCATTGCTAAATATTAAAGAAATATTTGTAAGAAACAAGTAAAGTATATATCTATTAAAAAAAGAGAAATCTGCTGTAAATTCAATCCAGTTTTCATTTTTTATTTAAGTAACAAATGATGCGAATAAAAGAATGCTGAAAAATAGTATGCTGATAAACCAAATTGAATAAAAATTCAAAATGTTAAAAAAAGAAATCACAAATAATGATATATCTATTTTTAAGTAGTTTAGTTAAATATTAATAATTATAAAAGTTTAAATGGTTTGTTTTAGAATAGTTCTGCACATTCATTATGAATATTTATGTATTGTTTACATTACTTATCTTTTATTCTTCATTCTGTGGCCCATGTAGCCCAGTGGTCATGGTCGCGGACTCGAGGCCGGTGGTTTTCGTCAAGTCGTGGATTCGAATTCTGATGCCACTAAAGACCCACCGTGTATCAGGGCTGGTGCACGTTAAATTTGTCGAGGCTCAAAGTCCTCCCATTGGCGTGGTGTAGGAGTTTGGAAATGGATATGCCAGCTCAAGAGTCGTCCTCGTCACTTGACCGAGGTTCAAAATTGCGAAGTCCATCGCCAATAGCGCTCGCGTGGTTTCTCAGAGCGACGTTAATGAACAATCACTCTGCGACAGCGGTAGGCTAATGGCCATGGTTGCGGACTCTTAGCCGGCGTTGTCTGAATCGAGTCGTGGATTCGAGCCTTGTTGACCTAAAGACTCGCCGCGTAGTGGAGTTAATTCACGCTAAATCTGGTCAAGTTCCCAAGTCTTCCCATTCGCTTGGTAAGAATGTTCGGAGAAGAAGGAGTCATTTCAGTTAACATCCCCGTCACTTGTTCAAATTTACGAAGTCCGTCACCAATAACCCTCGCGTTGCTTCTCAGTACGGCGTTAATAAACAATCACACATTATTCTCGATTCTGCTATGAACTACTTAAAAATTTGCGTAGTATTTTAAAGTTTTTAATCCGTTGTATTACGATTATAGCTTAGATGTATTTCAGAAAATGGATGAATAATTATGACAAGTGTAACCATAAAATAGTTTTAACTATATAGTTTCATCGAAGATTTAAGCGTTTTTTGACATTAAAGAGCTTGCTTAATTTTGAAATCTCTTCTACATTATTTAGTTTTTGGGTGAAATTAAATTCCTAACTCTTATAACTTGCTCGTATTACTAATTATCCTAAAATTAACTTTTATAAATTACCCCGAGTCAAATTTGATACAAACAATTCGTTTAAAAAAAAGCGATTGAGACTTTTGAAGTTAGTTAATAGTAAAATCCTGGAAAATTTTTTTCACACGTTTAAAATATATAGTGTAATACATTCTGTAAATATATTTTGATGCAATAAATAAATCAGTTTTCTTTCACACGCCCAATCACTACACTAAACTATAATTTTGTCTCTTACGAATTATTTTCATTTACTTAACTTTCATTTGTATTCTGAGAGAAATATAACTGATTTTACTCTTGATATGAAAACATTTCATATACTATTACGCAGAAATTCTAAATAATAACAAATTCGTTGATCATTATTTTATTTTTCTTCATCGGAAAAATATCAGTTTTACACTTTCTATTGTTTTGCATATTCACATTTTGATGAAATTTTATGCATTAAATTTTTTTAAAAACTAAAATTATATTTATATACCACATGGAATATAAATGACATTTCATTTCATTTTACTTTTTTATTTATACTGCTTGCATTCATAGTTGTCATACCAGAGCTCGAATTGAGGCATTTAATCTAATGCAGAAACCCCACATTCTGTAAACTAGCACCGATAGAGCTATTCACTTTTCGGATTTTTTCGGTTGATTCCGGTGTTAGTTGATCTTGTCCGCCAGATCGTGACACACCATTGCTCGCATTTTCGCCCTGTGTTTGCCATAACTGTCAGTTCTCGTTACATTGTTTTTTTCCCCTAGCGGGTTACATATTATGTTTGCACAATATTTCAATTGCTTACATACAGTGTACTGTACAATAAAATATTCTCGAAGCCCAGCAGGTGTGTTTAATTTGGTTTCGTTTTATTAACGTCGCAATAGAAACAACACGAAGGCTATTGACGACGAACATCGTAACTTTGAACCTCGGTAAAGTGACAGAGATGATGGATGATACCAGAGCTGGAACCTGCCTCTCCTATATTCCACATTCACACTAACGGGAACACTTTGAGCCTCGACAGATTTAACATGCGTCAGCTCTGGTTACACGGAGTGGAATCAAGACTTGAATCCACGACTCGACGAAATCCGTAAGCCACGAATCCGTGACCATGACTACTAGGCTACCGCGGCCAACATCTAATATTTGGAAACTGTATTTGTACCTTATATAGATTTTTAAGGCGTTGATTTGGTTTTACTTCATTTCAATCGAATTGAAGGTTTTATAGCATTTTTTTATGCATATGTATCACGCTGACTTTCTACAAAAAATTATTTTGAACAGTTGGAGTTTTAGTGCTTCATTTCTAATTAACAAAATAAATAAGGCCGATGCAATCAAATGGAAAATTGATGTCAAGGAGAAATGAAACACTACGTAAATTTTATAGTTCGAAGTACAATCGAGAATATTGTATGATTGTTTATTAACGCCGCATTGAAAAGCTACTCCAGCGCTGTTATTATTTGTAATTTTGAACCTCAATCAAATGACAAGGACGTCACCTCAATTGGCACCTTCCTTTCCAAACTTTCTCACCGCGCCAATGGGAAGACTTGGGAACTCAACCAGATTTAGCGAGTATCAACTCAGCGTCTATTTAGGGGAAATAAGGCTCGAACCCACGACTGAATAAAAACCGCCGACTGCGAGTCGGTGAAGTTGATCACTAGGCTACCCCGGCCACTCACTTGTTAATAAAACTTAATAATAATCATGGGATTAGAAGTATTTTGTCTCAAGACTTATTGTAAATATCACTGTACTGTATTAATTTCCCCCTTGTTCTCTCTGTGTGTTTTTTAATCTATTCAGGAAAATTCAATTTTCAGTATTTGAATTTAATTTAGCAATTGCTAAAATGATGAAATACTTTATTGGATATTCATATCGTATTCATTGCTTCAGGATTTACGTAAACACAATGAATACAAGTTTTAACTGTAAATTTTTATTTAGACTGATTTATCTCTGGTATCCCCGTTAAATTTTTTTTTTAATCCTGCAAAATCCGGCACGGTCGTGATCCCTGTCAATCGAGATCAACATACACCCGAATCCACCCGAAAAACCCGAAAGCAAGCGGCTCGATTGGTGCCGGATTATAGAATGTGCGCAACATCGAATGCTGGATTAAGGAACGCTTAGTGCAATTAGAAAATTTGGTTTTTCCCTCTTCTTTGCGTTATGGACATTTCTCACTTGCCCATTACCTGTTTGGTTCCTACTTAAATAACTCATACCTTTTCTAAGTTATTCACACAGTCTATGGTAAGTCATTTATCTGTCATTTAAGTCATATTTTAAACATTCAAGCTCTTTTTAGAAGTTTAAGCAATTTTCATAATCATTTTAAAATATATTTATGAAAATATGGGGGCGAAACGTTATGATTCAGC
This sequence comes from Nephila pilipes, assembly GCA_019974015.1. Classification (NCBI taxonomy): domain Eukaryota; kingdom Metazoa; phylum Arthropoda; class Arachnida; order Araneae; family Nephilidae; genus Nephila; species Nephila pilipes. The sequence goes on along the minus strand of BMAW01070518.1, from coordinate 471,685 downwards.
ATTTTTCTTTCTCATCTTTCATTATAAAAACTTATATCGAACATCAAATATTAATACAGGGTGTTTCAAAACTCACAGGCAAAAATTTAAGGTGTGATAGAAAACATCATACATTTGCCTGTTAATCATTACTGTACGTTGCTATTCCTTAGAAATTACGTTGTGTAAGAAAACTCGCTATTTATGCCTTCCATGACAGCGTCGTCTAGCGGTTCACCACAAGCACTCCTCTCTCCAAACCACGCCAACGTAAAGATTTTTAACAACGCTAGAATTATCTCCGTTACTCGATGGGTTTTTATTGGCATCGGGAAAGTTTAGGAGAATGGGGCAACAAACAATAATCAATAAAAGACCATTCCTCCTGAAATCCACGTTAGAAAAAACGATGGGTAAGAAAACTCACGCTTTATACTTTCCAATACAGCACAGTCGAGCGGTTCCCCACTTGCTTTCCACCAAAGCATTGTTTGGTGAAAAGTGCTTGTTTAGATCTTTTCTATCACCCCTTGAGTTTTTCTACCCATGAGTATCGAAAAACTCTACGAGTAATGAAAAAATGGGTAGACTACAAGATTTTTTTTTTTTGTGGCTATGGCCTTTTTTCTTGATTACTGTACGTTTCCCTGACTCCTGAAATCCACGGCAGAAATTACGTTGTGTAAGAAAACTCGCACTTTATGCCTTCCATAACAGCGCCATCTAGCGGTTCATCACTTGCTCTCCGCATTGCATTGTAAATTGATTGTTTAGATATTTTCTATCACCCGTGAAATTTTTGCTCAGGAATTTCTAAACACCCTTAATGTAAATTTATTTACACATGAAGGCATTCTTAAATCATTTCAAAAATAATTTTCTTTTCAAATTATTTAATGTCTTATAACTCATTTCAGAAATTTTTATATCGTTGCTATCCGGTTCGTTCTCGCGACAAAAGAAAATTATTTCTCTTTTTAATTTGGAAATCAAATATTTCAATTTCATGTTTAAAACGCTTACTAAAGTTAACTTTTCATGCTCTGGAAAAACTGCTGCTCTCTAGGGTGTAGTGTTTTCCGAATTTCCCTTAAGTCGACCCTCCTCTGTCAATGAAACTTAATCAAACGTCGTTCCAAGCTTACTCTGCACGAATAGAAAATACTACAAGGAACCCAAGAAGAGTCATCAAAATGGTGATTGCTTGATTACACCTACATAAATCCACGTGATTGCTTGTATAACCATAAACGCTGCATTATGATAAAAATGCGTTGAATTTGTTTACGTGACCAATATTCCATTTTAGTGCTGTGCAGAGCTCCCTTTATGTAAGAATTGTTTTATTCATTGAAGTTTTAATCTTTTGGGAGATTTTATTTTTTACGAATTGTGGCGTTGAACTATCCGCGATTTTCTCTTCACTAACCACAAGAAATTTATAGTAATTTGAATTGCATAAAATTATAATTTCTTCCCAACCAAAATAAATAGTAATTAGGTAAATTAGATGGAAATAAGAAGAAAAAAGTTAACTAAATTAGCGATAATGATATATAAATGAAATAGAATTTAGAGGAAAATTTGAAGATAGAGAATAATGGCAAGCTGATAGTTATTAGTAATTTGGATTGAAATATCGTTATTAATATTTTGGATTGAAGTGATTCTTAGTCTAAGTAGTAAGATATGAAGCTATTGTTAGTGATAAGTGTTTGAATCAGGATTAGTGTATTGGTAATCAAAGACTTCTATTAGTTGATCATAATTTATAATTGACGAGTTAAGTGAGATTCTAGAGAGTGTGATTTATTAATTCTGTAGTGATTAATGAATTTTTTTTATTTTACTTTTACATATCTTCATTTGAAGTCTTGTACTTATTGACTACTTAATTATATAGAAAGAAGGCATTGCAATTAAATAATGAAGGTCGATACATATACATTATATATCTTCAACTGAAGTCTTGTACTTATTGACTACTTAATTAGATAGAAAGATGGCATTACAACTAAATAATGAAGGACGGTAGTCGCAGAATGAATGGTGAGATTGAAAAGGCGAAAAAATAATTTTTATTTAAATATAACTGATGCAAATGTTCTCAATAATTTAAAAGACATCAAAATATTTATAAATATTACTGTAACTATTTTTCATCGAACAGTAATTTTATTTGTTTTCTAGATTTTTTTTTTTTTTTTTTTTTTTTTTGAAAAATATTCATTATTTATATCTCTGAGAATGAATAATTTTAAAGAAGCTTAGAGAAAGCTCATTTCAATCCTGCATATTCGGGATTATGCTCGTGTCGGATTAGCAGTTTTTCTGTATTATCGATCTTCAATACAGTTTTATAACGGGTATAACAAAATTAAACAACTTTAGATAGAAATTTGAACAATTAAAACAAGTTTTTAATATGATTACGCACATTATGAGCCTAAGCAGATATAAATATCAGATAAAATTTTTCGTCATTCTGGCCGATATATACAAAATTATACTCAAACATTAAACATTAATTAAATTGAATATTCTTGTATTGATAAAAACAGGGCACAAAAAAAATGAAAAATTAACTTATTATGATAATAGGTAAATAAGTTACGTGACGAGCTGTATAGGTATCATGCTTACGCTTATTTATTACCTCTTGAACATCTGCCAGGATTCGAAGACTGTACATTATACTGCAATCACACAGTTGTAATATTGAGCAAATGTGACATTTAACTCGCTGGAAAACAATAAACACTGTACTAAAATGAGAAATGAAAACTGATAGTTACGAAAAACACTCGGCGATATTGCGAGTACGTAGGGTCGTTACCTGGTGGTCAAGGTCAATTAACACCCTAATTCACACGAAAAAATCCGAAAGACGAACAACTCAATTCATTGCTATTTTACAGAATGTGCTGAGCCAGCGAATGCCAGGTTATAGAGATGTTTCTGTACTTCCAAAATATTTCTTTTTTAAATTGATAATTAATTCGAAAGAAAATTAGCTGGAAAAGTATTTATTTTACAAATTTGAATATTGGAAAATGCCATCAATACTACAAGAAACTTACGTTATAAGAACTGAAAATAATTTTGATAATTTTTACCGTTTACTTGCTAAAAATTTTAAAATTCACTTATTTGAATTGAAAATTTTTAATATTATTGGATCTTCTAAGAACGTTCTTAAAAATAAAATTTCAAGTGTAGATTTAAGTTCAGATATCTTACATCGTTTATTCTGCTAAAAGTGTTAGTATAGTCTGACGTAAGTCATTTTGTATTTGTTGCTGATCGATGAACTACTGCTGTGACAAAAACTTCATCATTAGCATTAATAATTAGATCAGAGTTTTTTGATTTATTACTGATTTGAAATATTCTGTTTGTGTGTGAAAGAGAGAGATTGGTAATTTTCTTAAATTATATATTAGCTTTAACATTTGTTTTTTGGCTGATATTCATAAAAATACTTTTCTTTCATAAGAAAATGATGAATATTTTCACATTCATTCATCGAAAGGGCTACACATTTCAAAAAATCAATTTAATTTAGTTATTTTTTCTTAAAACTCTAAATAAATGCAATGCTCTTCCATATTCTTTTAAAAAATAATATTTTTTTAAAATACTTTACAGAGAGCTCTTTAACATTAAAAATATTCAAGACAGAAATTTAATCAGTATCCCTTTTATGGAGGGAGCGGGGAGTCCTACACATTCTTCTAACGTTGAGAACCCTTTTTTCCATATTATTTTACATTGAGCCTTGATATGAATTAATTTCATTAAACACTGGTTTCAAAAATTTGCATTACCTTACTCATTCTTTTAAAGATGGATAAAGATAATTTGTTTGAACTGTCATCATTTTTATCTCATAAAATACGATGGAATAAGATTCTTTGATTTTAATAAACGCAAAGCAAACTTTCGTATTATGCTTATGCAAACCTAAAGCAACATAATTTTAAATTAAAATCTTATTTTACTTGAAATGATGTTATCTTAAGTTCGTCTTTTAGAGTGTTACTCAAATATGGATGGTTACTGAATTTCGATTTTCCTTTCTCCTTTTAGATTCTCAATTTGATTGTTTAATTTGCCTTGTATTATAGCAATACAACCGATATATTCACAATGGCATATTTGAAATACTGTCACATAACATGGATGCAACCTATTTGGTACAGCGGTGTGAAAATAGACTAGCTAATAAATAATTATTATGAAGAATATTATATTACTTATTTTTAATTTAATGAATTTATAAGATACAGTTTATTTAAAATCAAATTATGCACATCTTTAAAATATTTAATAATAATACAAAACAATTAAGTCTCTCTTATCCAATAGTTCGCCTGGCGAAATACTTTTTAATTCTTTACTGTTGGAGATTATTTTACTATTGATTATAATCATATAAACAAACGGATAACAGAGATAAGGTTAAATCATTACAGAACATGTACATTAATACAAAAAATAAGTGTGGACCTGGATTAAAAATTAAAAATTTTAAAAGGATGTATGTGAAAATTGAAATTATAAGCTTTTATAAGGTATACTGAATCATTTTTATAATCTTTCATTATATAATATCTCTCAATCCCCAAAGTATAGCTAAGGTTTCCCTCGACATGTACAGTATGTTGATATTTACTTGCGTTCTCCAACGATCTGCCTGTTGAGACATGCTGGAATTCTTATTTATTACCTTATTTCTTATTTGCAGAACTTAAAATTTGCAGTATGTGGACCAGTCGCTTTTCCTTTTCAAACGCAAGTTGATCCTGTGTTTTCCTTTTCATTCGAAAATCTACTCTCAGATGGTAACTGATTTATAAATACGAAATGATGTAAGGGTGTTTCGCGTTTATCTTTACATACTTCTCTGTCCATAATATAAGCATTAATTGCTCAAATCTCCAACCTCTAAAGGGCCGTTTGAGACAATAATTGGCGTTTATCGTGGGAGTCGTTATAATCCTTTACAACCATCATTAGCTTTTCGCTTTTCACGACATAAAACGATTCATTTGTCTGTTTATATAAGAGATGACAGACATATCTCCGTAATAGAACTTTCTGTGATTTCTGTTGCATTATATATGATTTTGAATCGGACTGAAGTAAGGCGGAGGGACATCTGTGCTCCTAACTTCCAGTCACTAAGTTATGCGTAAGGAATTTGACTTTCATCAGACATTATTCCACTATTTGGAATGATGTTGAAAATTTTAGCTTGCAAAGAAATGTCCTAAGTATATCGATATGCGTTGCTTGTAATTGGTTTAAAAGACATATCTACAACACATTACATTCTTTGTTAAGATTATTATAATATACTTATAATAACTTGTAAGGCTAATTTTTTAATGTTATATTTCTGAAATGTACTATATTCTATGCTCCCAATACCTATAGAAAACTGAGATATTAAAATATTAATTCTCTGATCATAATACATAATGACAAAAGTGTTTAAAAAATTCTTTTTCGAATACATTATATGAAGCGAAGGAAAATAAATAATACCAATGATTTTAAAAATATTAATTCATTTTTAAAATTACATCGAATTTTTAAATTAAGAAATGGGAATCATAACTATATGAAAAATAAAAATGTATTCAGAAATTCTGAATTAAAACGTAACATAAATATTTGTATTTTTATCCAATTCCGTATCGATTTTAATTAGAAGCTATATTGATGTAAGAAAAAGTTTTTTAAGATATGTACTAAAACAAAGTTTTTTAAAATTCTTATATATATATATATATATATATATATATATATAATGAGAATCCACGTTATTACATTCCTTTCAACTTATTTTTCAACACCCTAACAAATTCATTCTAACCAATCGTCTCCCGCACAAATTGCTGCTACAATTTTAACACTTGACCAATTATTGGACAAAGTAATAGATCTTCGTGATTGTCACAAATATTTTAATTAAGTACATTTAAAATATAAAATCTAATGCTAATCAAGCATTTAAAAATCATTAGAATATTAATTAGTTAATGAAACTTTTAATAATTAATTAATATATTAGAAAAACTATTCAATGATATACCTTATATACTCTTAAAATAAACAATATTGCACGATCAAAAGTGCTAAATATTGCCAGTAATACTCAAAAAAAATAATTAATTTGAAAAGCAGCGTTTACATACCTTTGGCCTATAATAACTCTACAATTTTCTAAGCATTAATCATTTATTGTTTTTATAAAACCTTCTGATTGGATCGCCACTTTCCCTCTTCGCCCTGTTTCGTGACGCGATAGCACGTGTGATGTCAGTTTCTGCCTCTAGCGTTTTGCTTCCATGTTACTAGAGTGAAAACTTGCTAAACCAAAATAACACGAACTTCAATAAACAGATTTAAAACTAAGCCATGCTTGACTGTTAATTATAAAAGATGAGTTTTGAGGCATCGGTAAAATACTTTTATATATATATATATATATATATATATATATATATATATATATATATATATATATATATAATTTAACCAAGCATTTATTATACAAAGCCTGTATAAGAGCATTATTTATTATTTTATATACTTACTTTATTTCATTCGTATATTAATTGATTTCAGTTTTTAAAAATTTTCTTTTTTGTCTTTGAATTACTTTTTCCAATGTTTTATACGTGCATTTCTGTAACATTTTCTTAAAATCTAAACGCGTTTTATAAATTCGTATTTCTAATTATTCTCTTGGTACAAAAATTATTTTTATTCATCAGTTTTTATATAATGCAGTATAAATACTATCATCACGTTTTTGTATACGATATTACTACCCAATTTAGTAGCATTTTTCTTTATATCTTTTTATTCTTAAATATTTTATTTTCCTACAGTTATTTTTCCATAATGGTTTAGATTGTTAAGATATTAGATATATATTTACAATATTTGTATAAACGTATATATTTACTTTCTAATGTATTAATAGAAAGTGTATATATGTATGCTTTGAATAATATTACTGTTTCGTATTTAAACAATAAATGTTATAACAACAATTAAGGAAATGCTCTTGTTGTCTCTTAAAAATGTCCAAGGATTTTCCTTTATCAATTTTCATATAAAAAAAATTTCCTTCTCATTCTGATTTGAATAAAGAGCCTTTATGATTTCCAAACGATTTTCCAGATCTTCGGAAAATGGAAAACTGTTCCCAATTTCATCAAAAATATTTCATGAATAGGATCCATTAGAACCCATGACAATCTTTTAATCTTGCTAATGACTCTGGCTTTCTTTAGTTCAAAGAGATATCTCATGAATTTTTTATACAGCAATAAGTGTACAGACAAAGGGAGGAAAGTGATTACCCCTGTGGATTTTAGACAGCCTGTATCTATAAACATGATATAGACGTCTTATTTCAGATTGTGCATCTGAAGACCTGCCATGAGTAAGTATAGTATTTGTGAGGCCGACATAACTGGAAACACTATAGCTATGTTGCTAAAATGAAAGCTGCATCATTTTAATATGTTGTTTGAATACAGATGCATTCTATTGACTTTCAATTTTTCTTTCTACATTTAGATTCTCGATTTGCGTGTTGCATCGTACTAGAACAATACAAACGATATATTCAAGATAGCCTAGTGAAAAACATTTAAATATCAAGAATGCAACCCTTTTTGGTACAATAGTGTAAAAATTATTAAACTAACTAATAAAGGTTTATTATAGCGAATATTATATTGTTTTAATATTTAAAATGAAATAAGGTGTTTCTTTAAGAAATCTTTAAGATCGCGGTAGCCTAGTGGTCATGATCGCGGATTCGCGGCCTCTGGTCTTCGTCGAGCTTTGATGTCACTCCATGTAACCGGAGCTGATGTTCGTTAAATCTGTCGAGGTTCAAAATCCTCCCGTGGCGTGGTGTGGAAGTCAGTGAAGAGGATGCCAGCTCAGGTGTCGTCCTCATCGCTTGACTGAGGTTCAAAATTACGAGGTCCGTTGCCAGTAGCCCTCGTGTTGCTTCCAGTCCGACATTCATTAAACCAATCAATCAATCAAAAGAATTTATAATAATACGAGATTATTCTAGTTTTTTAAGAGTTATCCAATAACTTGGTTAGCAACTGACATCTTAATTTTTAGTAACAGTAAGGGAAAGAGAATGATACTCCAGGTCCTAACTTCCATACCGCTCCACGTGAAGAGTTTATGCTTGGTCAACAGCTCCTCCACTACTCACTGTAGATCTATATTGAGATCAGAACTCAAACCATTAAATAGATTCGAAATTCACCAACAAGCTAACCAAATTACTGGTTTTTTCAGTCCTTGATTTCGTTTGTGTTAAGGTCATTATAGAGCTACACGAGGCTATTGAAATATCTAGTAATAGATATATTTTTAGGATTATAAGCGTAAAAGGAGATTCTTCAATTCTGCGAAACTAATTGGACACTCCCGCATTAAAAAATACAAAATGTTGTGCATTATTATTCGTAAATTTACGAAATCTGCAAAATTTTAAGAAGTTTTTTTATTCAATAAGAAATTGGGAAAAAGTATATAAACTTTTTGTTAAGTAAAAAAAAAGGAAAGTGCAAAAGAGATATTAATTGTAATCTTTGCATAATGATTTCTATGATATATGTAATATTTTGTACTTGCAAGTATATACTAAACATGAGTTTCTTGTACTTTTGAAATGAAGGAAAATTAGTGGTGCAACTTGTTTTTGTTTAGTCACACGTGGTTTTGATTACATTTCTTTTTTATATTTTTATTCTTAATTAAATCAGATATTTCAAATTGCCTAGAAAACCTAGGGGAATATTTACATTTGAAATTTTGTATCTTCCTTCAGCCTGTGAAGATTAGGGTTTATAGGGTTACAATTTTGATTTAAATCACAAAGAAAAAGTAAATCCAAGAACTTTCAGTTTTACACTTCTTTAAAATCTTTGAACCCGTGAACAAGTACACTAAGGCTTATAATAGCCTTATATGTTTTACATTAGTTTCGAAATGCATGCAAAATGAAGATTTCAGTTTCGTAAGAGAGAGAGAGAGAAATTTGGAAAAAGATATTCCTTGAAACCTCCAATTATTTTTATTTGTTTTTACGTAATATATTAAATAATAAGCTATCCCTGCAATTAAATAAAATACTTTATCTCTGATAAATACTTGACATTAAAAAAAGGTGAACATTAAATAAGAGGATTTTAAATTCCATAATAAAAATGACTTAAAAGGAGTGAAAGAAACTATTAGAGAGAGAGAGAGAGAGAGAGAAAGCACAAAGAATTCATTTCGATAGAATTTAATTTCTATCTTATTGTTGCATATAAGCAATAAGGCCTTCAAAGGAGATTTTGAAGTCAAACTAAAAGTCATAAAAAGGATTTTTATTGAGAACCACTTTTGCTTTCTTGAAAGGTTTTCTTCCTTAGTAAATAAGTTACTTACGTTTTTTTTTACAATGATAAATTACAGGATATCTCACAATCTGAAATCCTTTTTCGCATTCAAAGGTAATTGAATTAAAAGTATTGTAAAGAATGTCTTAAAGCATTTCATTGAAATGCATTGCTTTTTTTTATAAAAAAAATCATTGCATCGCATCAATGCAATGCTTTTTTTTTATCATGGAATGTTAGAAAACTTCCCATATTCCTTAGAAACTTGCAAAATAATCTAAATATTATAACTATTGCTTGTATAATAAAATATAGATATCTTAAAAAGCATTCAGTAATTATAACAGATAGTTTTATGTATCTATTATTTTAAGTCTCCCTTTATTTCGTAACAATTATTTTCACTGAAGATGTTATCCGTAAATCTACTACTATTCTTTTTTTATTGGACAAATTTAATTTCTCAATCATGTCGTATAACAGAACCGAGTTAGAGTAAAAAAAATTGAAACACAGACATTTTGGTTTATAAAAAGGATCTCTTAATGGACTGATACCAATAAGATGTACAACAATAATAATAACACAGAATAATTATAGCTTATTAACTAAATATGTATGAAAAAGCTGACATTTTATAGAAACAGGTGGATTAGTTGGTACACGTTTTGCTCATAAGTAAAGATTCTTAACTCGGAATTGCAAAAGGAAAATAAATGGAACAATTATTTTTAGATTTTTCATTTTCCATTTTATCTATATGAGATAAAATGACAGTAATATTAGTTGTATCCTAATTAAAAGATGCCTCAACAAAATTTAATGTTCTTAATCAATATAAAGAACAATATAGCTGTCACATTAATAAGTAGCATTAATATAATTATGAATTACGTCGTGAATGAATTATGAATTTGAATTGAATCATCATTATGAATTTACGTTATCAATTGTAACTTGTATATTTATGCTATAATTATTATTATCATTTGTTTTATTTATATGCCAAAAAAAGTCAAATCTGTTTCTTTTTTCCGCTCCTTTGAGTGAGTTTCTTATGTGATATGTAAAAAAAATTCTTAAATTCAAAAAATGAAATAAAAAAAGTAATTAATTTAAAATGAAAGCAACAGATGGCCCGTCAGATATTATATCATTCGCTGAAACATCCAACTGGTGACCAGGGAGATCATAATTCTATGACTGCAAATAACCGATATGCAACAAGTTGGACATCCATTTTCTTGCAATTGATATCAATTCTGAAAGACCTTTAAAATATCAGAATGAGCTTCGATCTTGTATGTCTGGTTACTGCGACATACACAAACTGCTCACTAGACAAGCGTCGTTGCAAAAACTGATCACAGACCACATTGTATCAGCAAAATGTCAATTGTGAATGAATGCGAGGTAGTTTTTCAGGAGACGGAAGTGAGTTTGAACGAATTGTACGTAAGAAAACCAGAGTTTTTGAATACTAAGAATAACTTTTATATACATGTTTTGAAATTTTTGTTTTTATAAATTTAATGTGTAACAAATAAAACATTTAAAAATGATTCCGTTTGTTAGTTAATTTTTGCGTTGTGTGGAAAACCAATTTCTGCTACATCATGAGATTTTGAGTTTTATTTTCTATTTGGGACTTTTTATGTGATTCCTATTTATTTCATAATTAGTTTTTTTAAAAATATATTCCAAACAATATATTTAATAGATACTTACAGATTTTCAGAAATTTTGCATGTGTTTTCTTTTATATACTGTCTCTATCTCCCGCACAAAAATAGGTTTGAGAGTATTTACTGCAGTGATAAGGAAAAAGTATAACTTTCTGTATCGCAGTATATATAATGTTACTTTACATTAAAACTATCAGGTATCCTCCACAGTTTTTCGTGTATAGTTATATATTACAAATATACATATAAGGTAAAAGCCAAAGGCTAAGAGAATCCCTCCAAGGAGTCTGGAGCTTTTACTTTACTGAAAAAAAAATTAGTCCATGGAATAAAAATAGAATTCACACTGTTATAAACATTTTAAACAGGTGTGAAGTAAAAATAACATTACACTTTTTTTTTATTAGTAGCTATCACCCAGATAATTATAAGAAGATTCATATGCCAGTGCTGTAGTCTAGATCTGCAATTACTTCTGTATGTAGTATCAGTGATTTATAACTACAGAATAGAAAATAGATTTTTTAAAAGAACAAATTTATAGAAACTTTCATATATTCATTACCAATTATATAAAAAAGGATAGACTAATAACCTGCTTCATACATTAATTCAATAAAGCTTCGTCATAAAAATGTTCATATATATTTTTTATTTAGATTTGAGTACATAAAGAACAACCTGTTCGTATATCGAAAGATTTTTCCAACCTTTTTCTGTGCATCTTAATATATGAACCATTAATTTTAAAATTGGTGTAAGTTCATTTTGTGTTTTGCTTTGAGAAAATTAATGATTAGCATATTAGTCAATTCAAAAATAGGAATCAATTATGACAAGTGTGGCAATGTTTCTACCAATATATCAATATGTAATTTGATTACATAAATTTATTTTAGGCGAATTTATCTAATATTTGTATTTATGGGATGTTAATGGACTTTACGCCATTTTCATAATTAATCAGTTATAAAAATCATTTAACTGTAATTATGAAAAATTATATATTGCTTAAAATATATTTTGTTTATAAATAATAAAAAGAAATAAAATTGTGGTAGTGTTTTTTTTTTATTTTGAATATTAATTATATTTATGTATTGTTCAACTTAATATAAGATATTCCGATTATTTATTTATGATCTTTATGTGGTAGTGTGTTTTGAAATATTTTCATGATGCACGGAAAGTATATAAAGGTAATAACGGTTTTATATCTTTGAATTTTTCGTATGTAATATGTCTGGCATTGTTACACAAAGGCACCAAGGTGATTCTTTCAAATTTCGGCAGTCTTCTTCGACATCTAACGTCTTAAATTCTGGGCCACGATATTTTATATAAAATTATATGAGGTACATTCTTGCAAACCCTTATCCAACATATTTTCAGCCATTTTACCTTTTCACCGTCAGTATTTTTTCTGACCCGTTTTTGAATTTCGTTTTGTAGAATTTTTGTTGAAACGATATTCATTTATCTCGTTCCATTTCGTGTAAATTAAATATTCCATTTTTCTGCGTTGTTTTATAACATCATAATAATCCTAAGGTGCATACAAAAAGTTCTTTCATTATAATGTCATTTCTATAAAACGAAAATCTGCATCGTTTTGAAGATACGAATTCATGGAGAGTAAAATTTTGTGATCAACAATTTCAACGTTATTTTCCAAAGACAAGACAACTCTCAACCACATCGATGCCATTTGTAAATTTTAATTTTAACCTTTACAAATGTCTCTGTATGCAATGACATGACTTTGAGTTATTGCATTTTTCCACCACCTATGTTTTTGAAAATTGGACTTGCACCACTTTATTAATCAATCACCACGCAATTTTTTTTTATTGGCTATTTTCAAACTGAGAAAAAAATTGCGATTTTTTAAAGATATTAACTAGTTATAAATAAGAAAGTTTATAGTAAAATAATAAATTATGCGATATCTCTTTCTTTCATCTACTTAACCACTTCCAAAATAAACGGTCCGTATACAAAGGCAGTTCAAAAGAGAGTGGAAAACGGGAATGGGGAAATTCACTGTAACATCACTCGATCAATTTTTCTTTTGCAAAAAAATCTATGAGTATGACGCCCTTCGCATCTCAAAAAGTGGTCGTCATAACTTTTCCAGCCGATGAGATAGTTTCTGCCTCTTTTGGAGCAGATTCGTTGGTTAATGGGCTTATTGATAGTTCATTAACGTCACATTCAGAAGCAACACGAGGGTTACAGATGACCTACCTCGTAATTTTGAGCCTCGGTAAGTGAAGAGAACAGCACCTAAGCTGGCACTCCCTCTACAAACTTCCACACTACTCCAACGAAAGGACTTGGGACCTTGACAAGATTTAATGTGCACGAGTATTTAGTAGCATCAAGACTCGAATCTACTATTTGATGGAAACAATACCGGCAGCGAATTTGTGACCATGACCACCAAGCTATTATACGGCCGTAGCAAATGCATCGGAAGCATCCTATTTCTTATTGTTACATGGTTTCCGGTGTATAATGATGAATCCAAGTCTCAACAGAAAATCAACAGAGAATGACTTCCAAATCAAAACTAATCTATGTATTATTACTTGTGTGCCGTTTAAAAGATCACAGCACGCTGTAGAAACGCCAAATTAATTTACCAATTCCATTTTTAGCTAAAAATAGGTATGTTTTGATCCAAACTCATATTTCTCTTGCCTTACTAATTATAAGTTTTGCCTTTGTTAGGATATCAATTTCAGAGAAAAGTTGTGATTTGTAATGCAAAAGAATACCAGTTTATACAGAAATTTGATTTGATATACACAAATATCTTTCTTACGTGACTAGGAAGATTTAAAATGGTGATACATAAATTTTCAGGTTACAAAAGGACGATATTATACAAATATTTGACAACGCTGGGTAATTTTTTCCGTCATATTTTATTTAGAACTACTTTCTAACATGTATTATAAATACCATTGATTAATTTGTAGAAATTTAATTCAGTTGAGAAATGTTGAATTAATTCCATCTTCATTCTAATTACTAATTATTATCAATAATAATTGGTAATCGCAGGTTTGTGATTATAATTCCAGCAATTGATATTCGCCTAGATTAACGGAACATTAAATTTAACATTTCTTCAACATTAACCTGTCAACATCAATTTTCGACGCTAAATCTTTCACCACATATGATAATTTTAAACGTAGCTGCGAAATTCTCAAGTGGTTTTCGTACATCTAAAATTACTTTTTGGTCTTGACTATCAATTTTTAATTTAGATGAAACTTTAATATTGAAAAATATGCTGCATTTGTCCTCCTTCTCAACGAATATTTATATCCCATAATGTACAATTTAAGCCATTTTGTGGATCCTAGAAGCAGTTTGATAGCAGTGGTCTTATGATTAGATTCTGACTTCACCAAAAGCAAACATTTAGAGTAATGAAATTTTTAGTGACACCTAATACACGTTAACCTAATCTCAGAACTTTTATATGATTTTCGCATACCTGAAATAACATTTGGTTGATTGCTAAATTTGTGGTTCAGAAGATCATTATAATTTTGAAAAACTGTTTTTCTTTTCCTCTTACCCACAGAATATGAGTTAGAGAATTAGAACGTAATTTTGACCAATGTACATTGCCAGTGAGGGAACACCTATGAACAGTAGAATCGTGTTAAGTGGTAACAAGTTAATCTTGCTACCACTCTTAACTTGGATCTCTAGGTACCCCGGATTGGTTTGATTTTTTTTTCAAACTTGAGAAGCTATTTACAAATTTCCATAATAACATATTTGTTTCATCGAAATATTTTGAAAAAAAAAAAAATTACCCTGAAACCTTCGAACAACTATGATTACATGAAAGGGGGAAATGAGGGAGGGAGGGAGACTTTTTACAAATATTTTAAGCGAAGTCAAGAAAACGTTAGTTGCATCTCTTATCACCATTAAGAAATGGCTTATGTTGCTACATTGTTTACACGGAAAATGAAATAAAACAATTTTAAGCGCTTTCTCTGTGGTTTATGTCTCTATCTTCTGCATACATTATTCACATATTCGATTCGTTCAATATGTTGTATGTAATTTTATTTTATTCTTTCCATTCTCCTGTTGTGGCTGCGGTTGCGTAGTACTCATGGTCGTTGACTCGCGGCCGGCGTTATTTCCTGGCGAGTCCTGGGTTCAAGCCCTCATTCTGTTAAAGACTCATCGTGCAACGGGGCTTTAATGTTATAAGCGTATGGTATAAATTTGGTCGAAGTCTCAAGTCCTCTCGAAGGCGAGGTGTGGAAGTTTGGAGAGGGAGATGCCATCTCAGGTGTCATCCTCTTCACTTGACCGAAGTTCAGCATTATGAAGTCTGTTGTCAATGGTCTTCGTGTTGCTTCTCAGTACGTCGTTAATAAGAAATCACAATCCCATTATCCACTAATCCGGATTTTCGATGTCCCGAACCGGCTCTGGGCTTAATTAATTCGACTTAAAAAGTTTAATAGTATATATATTGCTAAATGTTCGTGGGGTATTTTCAACCGATATTTTTGCAAGTGTTTTATGAAAATACTCATTAATTTAACTAATGCAAAGGTATTTGATCAATTACGCTATGCTTCATTTTAAATCATATGCTTATTCTCTTGTTGATAATTTAGAAAACTGAATTTTTATATCGTTCTTATTCTTCTCCTTGCATTATCATAGTTTTAAAAATTTTATTTCAATCTGATAATCAGATATGCTATGAAGAGAAACAAATATTGTCTAAACCTTGTATAAATCTAAAAGCTTATATTTCATCATGAATAAATGTTGTTGAATCATTTCAGAACTTTTACTATTGATACATTACTGTTAAAACAAAAGTAAATTAATACAATTTAACTGTTATAACTATATAACAAGTTTCATAAAAAAAACTTTATGCTGATTCTAATAAAAACCTCCAATTAATAAAGAATCATTCTTTTAACTAACAAGTTTCTTGAACTTCGTATTGATTCTAATGATCTTCCAGAAATAGTGCCATTCGCGGAAATTAAGGAGATCAAACTTTCTTTATTGACGCTTAAATTCTAGAGCTTTTCTTGGAATATCCGTATTGACATTTGAAACTGTTGACTCCTGGTCTGCTCTTTATGACGTAATTGCCGATTAAACCAACGGGGATTCAGCGTGGCCTATTTTCACTTTAATCGCATATGGACAGTACGGCCTCAATGAATGAGGGGATGAAAGAGCAAATTAGCGTGTTAAAACTTTGCTCCAGTTTCTTTTGTTGCCTGTGTCTTTCTTTTAAATGCTTTAAATTGATTTAAGATGATTGAGAGAATAATTCAGATTTATGGGATGTAAAATTAATTTGAATTTTTCATACATGAGGGAAAACAATTGTCACCTACCTAGTACATTCTTACAAAATTCAGAACGAATCAAGAGATTTGTTTCTCTTTTCATTATTTCTGACCATTCCTTCGAAATTTGTACAATAAATAGTTTTAATAAGTTATGACGCTGGACTATTCGCTATTTTCTCTCCACTAACCTTGGGGACTTTTTGGTTATTTGAATTGCATAAAATTACAATTTTTTCCCAACCCAATTGAGAAGTGATTAAGTAAATTAGACGAAGAAAAGATGGGAAATGAATAAACTTAACAACAATGATATATATATGAATGAAATATAATTTCAAGAAAGAAAAAGAAGATATAGGATAACAACAAGTTGATAAAAATTTGTAAGTTGTACAAAAGCATTTAATCTTTTGAACTGAAACGAATCTTAGTTAAAGTGCTGAGATTAAAATCGGCTGTTTATGACAAATGGTTGAACAAGAATGAGCGAATTGATAAACTAAGGCTTCATTAATAGATCATAATTTAGAATTGACGAGTTAAGTGGGATTCTAGAGAGAGTGATCTTATTAATTATTTAGTGATTAATAAAAAAATTTGTCTTCCTTTAACATATCTTGAAATCGAGCGCAGATATTACTGACTATTTAACTAGAAGGAAAGATAGTAGTAAAATTAGTTAATGAAGAAAGAACGCCACAAGGTTTTCAAAATAATAAAAAAAAATTTATAAGTCTTTACAAAGATATAATTTTTAAATAGCTGTGATAGTGTTTCTTATTGAAGACAGTCTTTTAAAACAAGTTCCACAAGATCCCTATAACTGATAAATTTTCAAACTAACCAAAGTTTACTAATAAGAGTTAGAGTTAACAGATGAATAATGATGAAATTTTATTACTCTTTTTAAGAGTTAATTACTCTAGTAAAAGTTAGAATTTTTTTTCTATACCTATCTATTTCAAAATATACGTATTAAATGAGACAACACCATATCATTGTGAATAGGAATAGCGAAATTTATTTTAGAAAAACATTGGTATCGGATCATGTAGAAAAGAAAACAAGCAAATAATGTGTAAATGTAAACAATTTTTAATTTTTGATAGTTTTTAAATTTTAAATTTTTTCCATAGTTCTTACAGCGAAATTGAAAAATTAGTCAGCTATAATAAAATAAAAATTTCACAAATCTACCTCATTTTTAGAAATTTTTAAAACCGTATATAGGGAGGGGTGCTCCTTAAATTCTTTTCCGCATAAAAACTCTGATTTATCCAGTTACATAGGAAATATCCAAATGGGTGTGTTTCACTGTATATGGAATGAAATCTTCGAAAAACTTGTTTTAATAAGCCATTAGACCATAGATCCTACATATGAACAATAACGTCTCCCTCTTTCGTACGGTTAGTTGTTAATGACGTAAAGGAAAATTGGGGCATTCAACGGATGCCAACATATTTCTCCATGCTGATGTCACAAAACACATGCAGAATGTTAAATGTTTTGCTGTCAGATTTAAACAATCATAATAAGCTCTAAAAATGTACCTTTTTGTATCTGAAAATGCCCACATCTTTTTCCGTATTGTATTTGATCGGTTGTTAAGATACGAAATTCGAGTGTTGAAGGAATTTTTGTGTATACATGCTATACGTGTTTAAATCATCTTATCTTGTTTCAGTATCTGTTTAAAATTACGTGTGAAATATCAGATATAATTCAGATTTCACATACTAGAATATAGAAAAAAAAACAATATTACGCAAATCGCGTCCATGATGATTATGTGACATTTTAATCAATAAAAAAATTAGTATAACTCTGTTTATAAACACGAAAAGTACATTTCACATATATATATATAAAAGTCACATAAAATATATTTGCTTATATATATATATATATATATATGCAAATAAAAAAATTACTTATATATATATATATATATATATATAGTTAAAACTAATTAAAATATAAAACCTAAAAATTAAAAGCAAACTATTTAGAAATCAATTAAATGTAAAATAAAATGATAAAAAAACAAACTTCAGAATTATGGAAATATTGTAATAAATACTGTTTCATAATTTGGAATTGAATAATGTGTGCTTATACCGGTAATTTTTGATCAAACCATCACACTTTTATCAATTACATTATAAAAAGGTGGTAACAAACCAAAAATCAGAAAATTCAGAAATTCTTCCACAGAAGAAAGGTAAATTTGGTAAATATCTTCAATTCCACTACGAAAATTAACTTTCACTTAACCAATCATCTAAAATATTATAACACTAATTTATAGCTTTTACCAATGAGAGTTATGTAAATTAAACCAAAAAAGGTAACGCAAAGGTAAGCAAACTCAAACATAATGATATATAAAATACATACCAAAGACAAGTCATCATAAATAAAACGTTAAAACTTTTTTCAAAAAAAGACAAAAACAATAGCAGAAAGAAATTGATTACTTAATCTGAAAGAAAACTTGAACAAACTGCAATAAAATAAAATAAACACTAATAAAAAAGCATCTGCAAACATGGAAAACACTGCATATTATATCTATGATATCATTATGCGCGTACCCTCTCTTCTCCAAGAAAGAATTCACCACCAAAGTAAATATTGATTGATTATATATATATATATATATACATATATACATATATACATATATAACTTACGTGCAACAACTAACTTTTTAGATTGTGCCATAATTTTAAAAAAAATTAACTGGGTGACGGGAAATTATCACTACGGAAGCGCATTAAAACACTTCAAGGCTGATAGTAACATAGTAGCCAAGAAATCGAATTTTATCCATACATTCTAGAACAAAGCAGAAAAAAGCTTTATTGAGAGAATGGCGCTAGTTAAAAACATTGTCTGACTATGAGTAAGAACAGCAAACCAAAGTGCCTTAGTAAGAAATATCACCTCCCCTAACTGCAAAGGTTGCTTTACACCGTCTTTTCATACTCAGTACTAAATTATCCACCAGTTCTTGAGGTAAGTGTTGCCACTCTTCAAGGAGCATCTGTTTCAGCTGTCTGATGGTCTCCGGAAAATGCGATCTCACGCAGCATTTCACATTCTCCGAGCATCTCGCCAAAGCATTTCATTTATGTTCGATGTGATTTAAATCAGGGGAGTTCACTAGCCAATCCATTCTGCGATATCCTCACTTTTTAAAAACTCCTTAATAGCAGAGGTCCTGTGTAGACGTGCGTTGTCGTGTACATATAGACCTCCAGTAGTAAAAATCCCCGGTAAGTGAGCCTTTGTAGAGAATATGGAGCACTGTTCGTCCATTCAACATAATGCCTACCCACACAAGCACTATAGGACCATCTCAGTGGTCTCTTTCCCTGATATTAGTGGGGTGAAACCGTGTCCCTACCTACCTCCATATCAGCTGACGCTGAGAAATGTTGCTCAGACTGTAACGCTTTCATCAGTACACAGAACGTGACTACATCGAGGAGGTGTCCAGCCTGTGTTCTTGGTACCACTGTAAACGGTGTCGCCGATACGCTGCTGTTAATGGCATGCAGCGTTCAGGACAACGGACGAATAGGCCACCTTTATGCAAACGTGTGGCCATAGTAAACTGTGATACCTATCATCCGGGTGCCGTACGCAGCTGCTGAGCAATGTTACCCATTGTCTGGTTCCGCTCTTTTTTGCCTGCAGATCGATATAGACTTGTCATTTCTTTCCTCGGCCATCAATGCCAACCTTTCTGACAGCTGTACCTGTCATTTGGAGGGCTTTCCAGACTCTTACAACTGCACTTTTATTTATTCCTAATTCTTGTGCAACATTCGTCAAACTATTCCTCTCTTCAGCTTGTCGTTCTTTCTATCTTGTGTAAAAGTATCCTGACGGTTTCTTATTGCCATTATGAACTTACGATTTTACTTTAGCTTTCAGGGAAAGTCTGGAAATGCGTCCTTCCTCCTTCTTTTTAAAGTTGCCTTGGAACTGAGCATTCGTATCCCACGCCTTTACGTGTCGTGACGTCCCCTCTGATGTCATAGTACTGATATTTGCATATGCATCACCTTTCTACTGAGCCACCGTTTCACCACACAAAATGCCCTTTTCAATAATTTCATAGCTGTATGTTGAAAAACGCATTTGTTGTTTTAGTCTTGAACACTAGCGTATATAGCAGAACTTGTTAAGTTGGATCTTCGGATCACGAAGTTTTGTTTTATTATTTTTTTTTTTAAATTTTGGAAGCAATCTGCTTATTTCCATATAAATATTTGTTTCATCCGCGTATTTTGAATTTTTTTTCTTAACAGAAATCTTCGAACAGCTATGAATGTATAAAAGAGGGGGGAGGAGGAAAGGAAACAAACTTTACAAATATATTCTGTGAAAAAGTCAGCAAAATCTTAGTTATATCTCTCATCACCAGTGAAAAATGGCGTAAGGTGCTACGTTGTTTGCATAAAAAATTCAGTACAATAACCTTAAGCGCACTTCTATTGTTCGCAAGTAGACACCTTTATCTTCTGCATGCATGATTTATATTCGATTTGTACAATATGTTACCTGTCAGTTTATTTTATTTTAAAATAAATTGTTTCATTCTTGTAATGAATATCATATCAACAATTAGTATTCATTTTCCTAAAAGAGACCGATCTCACCCAAAAAGAGCTTGGTTAGTTTTCCGGAAGGACCACCATTTCAGACTATTGAAAATTACAAACGGAGTACACAGATAGATGATTTTAAACAAAAAAGATGAAGTCTTATATACAGTTTAAAGATTTAACTCCGAAATATATTTTTGAGGAAATATTCATCAAGGCAAAGAAATATTTATCATTTTAATCGTGCCATAGATAGATGACTTTTTAAAAGGTACGCCAAGACATGACACAAAAATAAAAAAATATTTAATCAACTAAATAGTCGTTTCAAATCGAGCTTGAACCAATATATGGGCAATGAGAACAATCAGGGATTGTATTAATAACTTTAATAAGCTTCTATTTAAAGTCAATTTCTTAGAGAGCATTTTATGAACCCAAATCGCATGTTATGAGATATTTGGAACAAATTTACTCTAATTTGGCTGATTCTACCATTTGTTTTTCCATTAGCGTCGATTGTTTTCTCATCTGAGAAAATAACAGACTTCCACTTCATAACAATCCGTTTGACATGCACTTTACTCCACTTAAATCGGACCTTTTCATGTTCTGTGTGAGAAAGCCTTTTCTTATGGAACAAGCAGTTACAAGTCTGTTTTTGAAGAGGCTTCGCTTGACAGATGCTAAGCCATATCTTCCATATGTCTTTATTTTTATCAGTTCCTAGTTCTATGTGGACAAAGAAAATATGCAGCTTTTAAGGTTGTTAGCAATTTTACAAGCGATTCTATTGTGCTGTAAGAACACTTCCTTTTTTCTTTTTTATCAATATAGACTTGATTTTGACAAACAATACAAATATAATTACAAGAAATTCTATCAATAATTTCGATTCATAATTCATATTAAAGAATAAAATATGCATCTATATACCTTTAAATGTATACAATTAAAATATTGAGTGTATACAAATAGACAGGTTTGAAAGAATTCGGAATTCCCTAACGCGATTTTCTATTAATTATAATATTTCACAATATCTGCCTCTCGTACACATTCTGATCCGATAAAAACTACAGATAATATTTTTACATGTCTTGATCAATCAAAGTGTGTTGTTTCTATTTACTCCATTGTTTTATTAAAGAGCAATGTATTAATCATCACATGCATCAACCCTGTTTTACTGTTGCTTCGAAATATTCATATTGTCTAGAGCAGTATTTCATAAACTTTTTGAAGTCGGGACATATTTATGTGCAAAAATCCATACTATAATTTTCAGGAAATTAGGGTGAAAAATTTTTGTTTTACATCATTTCACATATATATTTCATATAAACACACAAATAGCCTTCAATGCAGTAATAATGTACACTGGACATTTTATTGAGTTTATCTATTTTCTTAGGCCGTTTATAAAATAAACTTTTCACATATAGTGAGAATTTAAAAAAAAAAAAAAAGAAAGAAAGAAAGAAAACACAATTTTTTTTCATTTATAAAATGTATTTTATCAATATATTATTGACTTATAATGTAAAGTAAATTTACGCGCGCGCGGAATTATATGGGCTTATTCAATTAGAAGTTAACAATTAATAAACATTTAATTAAAGCAAAAACACAGTAAGAAATAAAAAAAAATAAAGTGGATCAAATTTCATGAGTTGATTGTTTGATTTTATTGGATATAAAGTAACTAAAGCTATTATCTTTAAATTTTATGGGTCAAAAAAGTAAACAAAAAGCATTGATAACACAAAAATAAAGTGAAAAAAGTAGCAATATTTTGTCTGATTTCTTTTAAAATTCATCACCATCTGTAATCTTTTAGGCATAGATATAACCAGTAGTTTGGAGTTCGGGTGAGATTTTCACCCAAGACTAAAAATAAATATTCAATAATGCTTTGATGAGGTCTGAGGACTGCGGAGAATGACCCAAAGTCTATGGTGTCCCATATAATATCCATTTATTTACAAAATTTTATGTGTTTTGGATCATTATCACGTTGGAAGACCCAACTTTATAACTATTTCAATTTCTCAATGCTTGGGACCCCATCTTCTTTCGAAATAGTTTAGTAGCCCAATTTGTTCATTGTAAACTCTATAAATACTAAATTTACGACCTTTTTTGCCGCTATACATATCCATATCATAATGAAGTCACCTCATATTTAATTGTTTTAACTGCATACTTGCTATTAAATCCTTCATTCTTCGATGTCAAAATTTTTGACTGCTTCTTTGTCCAAAAAATTTCAATTTTTTTATCACTAAATAAAAAGTTATTTCAGAAATTTATATATCTTTGCTGTGGAACTTTTTGGCAAATTGCAGGTTCTTGTTCTGATTTTTTTTAGATATGAATGATTTCTTATGTGGAATGCTGCACAATTGAAACCCATGCTCATAAAGAGTTCTTACAGTACTTGCGCTTACTGTCTTACTTGATGTTTATAAGTTGTTTTGTAATATTTTCGCAGCAGCTGCATTTATATTTGCTTTGACATCTACAATTCTCACATCTATCTCATTGGGCCGTCTTGGTCTTCCTTTTGAAATATTCAAAAAAAAAAAAAAAACTGGCTAGAAAGCAAATATTGTTACAAAAACTAACAACTTTCGATAAATTCTTAGTGATGTTCAGTAAAAATGGCTTTTTCTAAACACACTAAGCAATATATTTTCAAAATTTCACTTCCGTATAAAGAGATAAATGTCAATTAAATAAACAAGTAAGACTTTAATCGTCTATGTCTAATAGTTTCTGAGAAAAAGGTATATGAAGACTCTTGAGTTAACATTCTCGGAAGGGGGGTACCGATTCCCAAAATCTTTTTGGGGCCCCATGCCCTTCTATTAGAAGTTTAAAGAGAGAGAGGTGTCGACCTGATCACAGAGGCTGAAAATTAAGAAGTCTGTCCCCAATAGCCCACACGCGTTGCTTCTAAGTACGACAATAATAAGCAATCTATCTGTGTTAACTATAAAATTCTTTTAAAAAAAACATTGATAAGATTTGGAAGGCAAAATTTATTTCAATGGAAAAAATGCAGAATAACCATATGTAAATGCAAATAAAAAACCATTTTCAAATCAAGTTTTTATTTAAAAATGAACTAAGAGGTATAAAATATTTTTAATGTAAAATAATGTACAATTTATAAGTCTGCGGCGTTTCATTAAGATACAGGGGTAATTAACTAATGATAAATTAAGCACTCTGTAGCTACTTATATGTATGAGATCGAAAGAAATATTAACGCCTCTCTCTTTCTCTCTAAGTTTTTATAAACTATATATTATTTTACATTTAAAAAATTATTTTATACCTTTTCAATCCAAAAACTTTATGGACAAATACTTTTACTTTTATTAATTTTATTTTTAGACTTTAAATTTAAGACTAAAAAAGCAATTACGTAAGTCATACATGAGTGCAAAATTTCACTCACAAAGTTTTATTTTGGGGCACAGGCCCCCACTTTTCGGAATTATAAGGGTATGCAAAATTTCGGCTCAATTGGATTAGAAGTGGTTAAATTCAATTACAAATTTTGAACTGGAAAGACATACATATGAACATAGCAAGTTAAATAAATGCTTATAAAAGGATAAAAATTTAATTCATTGCTGAAAATAATGAAATTATTGACTAAGGTATATTTTACTAATATTTTTAATAGTGTACTTTTTTCAAATTGGTTCCTTTTGTACCAAATTATAACTTCTGTTAAATAATAGTTTTTTTTAAATATGAATGAACAATTTCTATTGATGAGCCTTTTGATCAAAAATTTCAAAAAAAAATGTTTTCGTTTCCCGTTAACGTCGTTTTTACGTAAAATAGTGCATCTCTTAGCATTTTAAATATTCCGGAGTTATTTTCTCGGAATCATATAAATATTTATTTATGCACTTTGGGACTAATGAACAAAAAAAATCACCTTTAACTTTTTAGATGGGCGTCAAGTTTTATCGAATTTTATTTTTCAAGTTGCTAAAAATATGCTTCATTTACGTTTAGATTCACATTGCATTTTTGAAATAGATAAAAATACTCGTATATATCAATATTCATACTAACTGTTTTGAAACACTCTCAAAAAAGTAATTTACGAATTTTAATAATTTTCTGTATAAGTAAAAATAAAATGGTATCTATAACGCCTTAATATCAGTACCTCAATTTGATTAACAGTCAAAATAAAACCAACAAACCAAACTGAAAATTAGGCTGTTAAATAGTATAGATGCTCTAAATTTTCCAGTACTAAACAAATTACTTGTAATTTTATATTATAACTACGTTAAAACAAAAACAAGTCTTACCTCTAAATACATATAATATTGAAAAATTGACACTCATGTCTTTGTGCGAGTTGATAAAAGTAAATAACTCCCCCTTTTTAAGTAATTTAAATCCAATTTAAGAAAATGAAGAGAAGGGTAGTTTTCAGTCGGATACAAATAGATAATTATTATTCGATAGTAAAATTTATCTCATTACCTCCTCTGAATGCTCAAATTTTTAGGCCGTGTTAGCCTAGGAATCATGGTCACGAGCTTGCGGCTGGCATTTTTTCCAATGAGTCATGGTTTTGTGTGTGATCCCTGATATCACTAAAGACCTACTGTGATGTGAGACTGATACAAGTTACATCTGTTACTGCACGTCAGTCTGTGAACTGCCCTCAGGGCCTTACCTTCTTCAGGCATAAGTACGGACATCACCTACATAAGGCTCCCTGGTTATCTTCATTACCATTTCGCTTTCTGTCTTTGGTAAACTTAGGCAACGAGCCCTTGGGATACCTAAGCGATCCTTTTCTATTTTTGACCTTCCTTATTGTCAACGACATTTTTATTTTTTTCCAAAACGTCTAGATCAGAGTTACACATTGTTTGGTGCAGCATAGCCATGTGGCTGTGGTAGCCTAATGGTCATGGTAGCGGACTTTTAGCAGGTGTTTCTTGGAGTAATGGGTTTGAATTCTGATGTCACTAAAATTCCACCGTGTAGCGGGGCTGATGCACGTCAAATTTGTGGAGGTCACAAGTCCTTCAATTGACGTGGTGTGGATGTTTGGAGAGATAGTTGCCAGCTTGAATGTCATCTTTGTCACTTGGCTGAGGTTCAAAACTACGAAGTCCTTCCCCAATAGCCCTCGAGTCGCTTTTAATGTGACGTTAATAAATCTTTATGTTGCTTCTAAGTGCGACGTCAATAAACAATCAATCAATGCTCAATTTTTAATGAAATTGCTTCAAAAATTGCGCTTTTTTATTACTTATTTAAAATCTACATATATTTGGATACTTAAATATGTATTATAAGTTTGTTTCAAAGTTTTTTTTAAGTATTAATGTAGATCATAATAAAATATGTTCATAAAAATCAATTTTAGAAGTAAAAAATGGGTTTTAGATGTACGTGAAAACCACAGGATACGCTTCCGGGGTATAGGTTTGTAGCTCAGGAGCTACACCTTTGGGTGAGCTCGGTCCCTTTCGGAATTCTGCCACTAGCCTTCTTGTTGTTTCTAGTGTAATGTTAATAAAACCATTAAATCAATCGTATATGCTACGGCCACGGTATCCGAGAAGTTTTGGTCACAAGTTCTTATCCTAAATTGTTTCCGTCAAGTTGTGGGTTCAATCCCTGATGTTAATGAAGACCCGGAAGGTAGCACGTTAAAACTGAGAAAGCTCAATGTCCTCATGTTGGGATGGTGGGGAAGTTTGGAGATTGGGGTGTCAGCTAAATGCAACCCTCGCCACTTGACCGAGGAACGTCACCAATAGCCCTAGTGTTGCTTCTAAGCGTAACGTTAATATTCAGTCAATGAATAAAAAGCTTCATATGTTCTGTTCTACAAGCATATGGAAACGTAAAAAAGAAAAAAGAAAATTATGCGAGCACATCTTAATTAGAGATCGTAGAATTTTTTAATACTTACTTAATACCGCACTAAAAGTATGAACGGGCTAAAAACTATGGAGCTTGTTAATCTCGGAATCTTTTAGAGGAGTCACTTCATCTAGTACATATCTCTTAAATTTCCTGTGGCCGCGGTAGCCCAGTGGTCATGGTAGCGGACACACGGCCGGAGGTTAATTTCGAGTCTTGATGCTACTGAAGGCCTGCTATGTATCCGGGGCTGGTACACGTTAACTCTGTAGAGGTTCAAAGTCCTCCCGTTGGCGTGGTGTGAAATTCAGGAGAGGGGGTGCCATCTCAGGTGTCGTCTCGTCACTTTACCAATGTTCAAAATTACGAGGTCCATCGCCAATAGCCCTCGTGTTGCTTCTAGTGTGACGTTAATAAAACCGAACCTTAAAATTTCCACTCAGCCGCGCAGCCTGTTGCCCCACTTGTTGATTTTGACAGAATAGAGATTCGAATCTATGATCCCTCGGTTAGGAATTATCACTAGATAAGGCCAAGTATAGAAGAAAAAAATATAGCTAAATTTCTGAGCTTAGATTGTACTATTTTTGTAAGACAATTTCCAAGGTAAAAATTAAATTTACGAAACTGATCTTGATATATCTTTTTATAATACATTGATGTACATGAGCAATAAAACAATTAGTTTTAATGAAAATGTTAAATTTTACACATATTTGAATATCTTAGTTCTTTTGAAGGTATAGTATAATTCTAAGATATTCATTTAAAATAAAAATATTTCACCAAATCTTTTAACTATTCTTAAGCAAAGTTGCTCAGAAAAAAAAATTCGATAAATATTTATAAATTCGGAATAAACTCAGGAAAGCTAAAAAGAAATACCCTTCAAACATTACCCTCATAAATGATACCCTAGAAGAGCTTCATTACCTTATAAATTGCCTCTCTTTGTTTTAACTTTTAATTCTCTAAAGAAATTTGAACCAAGTTTCGTGGTTAAAATTGAACACCCCATCAATAATTTTTAAGAGGGTTATTTCCGAAAGCCTAATAGCTGTAGCAGCCTGACCATTTACTCTTCAAATCTGGAGCACATTTTTCAGCGACAAACAAAAACACCATCCATTTTATCTGGCTCTTAGAAAGCATCTTCATTCTATTTTACAATATATGAGGATTCTGGATTCATACATTTTTGTTTAACATTTTAATAGCATTTTGAATTTTTCTTCGTGAAACCGTATTTTCGATTGATAGTTAGGTAATTTTATTGGATCTACTGAATTAACGTCCGACTAGACAAGATAAAGGAAACTGTGGTCTCCTGGGACCTAAAGGTACTTGACTGTCTTAAAATGAATGATATCGGCAAAGTTTAGTTTTCAGATAGGCGTTTACTTTCTTCGTGCGAATTTTATTCAAAGGTAAAAAATACAACATGCGTAATCTTTTGAATAAATTCAAGTTCTCTTACAAAAATATATATATTTTAACCGTAATTGTGATTTTGTTTCATTTGCTAAATGTTTGTTTAATTTGGTTAATGTTGAGTTAACAACTTATTACAGTTGAGTTCTGTAGTCTTCTAGGTTCTAAAATTTCTAGATACTATTATAATGTGAGGTATTTCGGCAAACTTTTGTTTTCAGAACTGCTTTCTTTTTTTTTACTGGGAATTTCTTCCGAAGGTAAGAAAGTATAAGTGTGCCTTTTGAATTAATTCAAATCTTACCAAAGAAAACCTTTCATTTCAATACCGGTTTGCCAAATTTTTGCTTAATTTTTTTAAGGCTAAACTAATATTTTATTAGGGAAGCAGGAATCAGTGTTCTCTCCTGGATCCTAAATGTACTTATGAATAAAAATAACAGAAATAATCAATTTCGAAAATGTTTAGTGTTCAGAACTTTTTTTTCTTTTGCGAATTTATTTCTAAGATAAGAAAATAAGACAAGAGTTACTGGTTAAGTGAATGAGCGAATTTTTTTGGGTTTATGGGTAAGAGCCCAATTTTGCAATGCCGTGCCAAACCATGTGTAACTGTGAACTAAACGTAAAAAAAAAAAAGAAAGAAAAAAGAAAAGAAAGAAAGAAAAGTGGAAGAAAAAGAAAAAAAGAAAAGTGGAAGAAAAAGAAAAAAGAAAAGTGGAAGAAAAAGAAAAAGAAAAGTGGAAGAAAAAGAAAAATTATTGACAAGGAAGAGGGTGGAAAATACGGAATGATCACTAAAGTATCCCGGAGGCGCGTCTCAAGTTTTTACCACTGACAATCAACTCCATGGGAAAGAAATAGATCACCAATGTACTTAAGGGCTTTGATTCCCGTACTTAACTAAAAAAAAGATAAGCCAAGAGGGGGTGAGAAGGGGCGTCTCAGTTTGCGTCAATTTAGTTTCTCAAATAGAATCCTTTCATTTTTATAACTAAATATTTGTTTAGTTTTGTTTACCTAAGGCTCTAACCTGATTGATCAGCTGTAGACTACGCATCTGTTTTGATTGATGTCTGTTCAATAAATTAGATATTTGTGTACATATATATATATATATATATATATATATAGTTAGTTGTCTTTAGTGTGAAGACTAACTATATATAGATATGCATGATGCATCTCTAAATATTATCAGAAAGAATTATGATCTTCTCGGGTAATTAAATCTTCTGCTATGTAATTCTGATTTGAAGTAACGATTCGTAAAGTAGATATAATTCTAGAAAGTAATGCTAACCTTTATGGAAAAAAAATTGCTTTTTTTTTGTTATTCAACTTTCACAATTCTTAATGTACATTAGAGTAACAAATATCTGAAAGAAACCCCATGAGGTCCTTTATGTAAAACATTATTAGCCTATCGACATAGACTCCATCCCTTTCTACCCACTTGCACCCTCAGGGTCTTAGGTAAGTTCGGGAATCATGACCCCGAGGTACCCTAGTGAAATTTTTTTTCTTCATGGCGTTAACGATCTTTGGTAAACACGGAGGATTCCGTGCATGAAGAGATGTGTATACGAGGACTCACACAATTAAGTTTTTCTCACTTAACCATGAGACATTCATCTGGAATATGTATTGACTAATCCTAGTGACGATAGAATATTATATTGAATAATAAATGTATGAAAAGTGTATTATTTTCTTTCACTTCACAAATGGTTGGAAATCTCCCTCAACTCTTATATATACATATATATATACATAAAATTTGTATGACAGATTCATACACTGATTAGCTAGAATTATATACGTGTAAATATTGATTACTTACAAACTCGATTAATGTAATGATGGCGACACTTTAAGTTCAAGACTTTCCAAGATTTTATGGTAGGGTTAACAACTAGACAATTTATCACCAAGACAAAAATTTTCGTCTTCAAGCAGTACGCTAAATTAAGATCTATCTCTAATGTCCACGTTTCACCTCGAAGGGTTTTGAGGCTCAATTGAACACATAACATCCTCTATTATTCCGGCCACAGTTAGTAAGCTACTATAGTCAAGATTTCATGTCCGGCGTTGTTTCCGTTAAGTCGTGGTGCCACTTAAGACCCGTCGGGTAGTGGATTAGGCACGTTAAATCTGTCGAGTAATATCCTCATGTAGAGATGACGTGACAGTTAGGAGACTGAGCTGCCAACGCAGGTATCGTAATCATCACTTGACTGTAATTCATAACTACGAAGTCAACCGCCTATAGTTCGTGTTGCTTCTGAGTGCAACATTAATAAATCAAACAATCAATCCATCATTCCAAATAACAGGTCTTAAAAGAAATCAAGACTCGAAACCAAGGCGTGATTTGAACATCGCAGGCCACGATATCGCCACATGGCCACTTAGCTACCACGGCCTAGTGAATGATGTAAATACTATTAATTAGACAAAAGTTGCATGCTGAGAATTCCATTTTTCCTCCTAAAAATAACTAAATAGAATAACTGGGGTACGTTAGGTGCAACGAGGGAGGGGGGGGGGTTAAACTCATCCCGTGGCATGGGTTGCATATTTGAAGTGGGTTGATTGATTGAATCATTACTTATTAATGTCTCACTTAGAAATAACGCGAGGACTATTGGTGGCTGATCTCGTAATTTTGAGCCTCGATCAAGTAATAAAGACGACATCTGAGGTAACATCCTCCCTTCAAACGTTTACTCCAAGCCAAAGGGGATGCTTGGAGTCTCTACAGAACTAACGTACATCAGCCCCGCTACACGGCAAGTCTTTAAATGCATCAGGACTCGAACTCATGGAAACAACACCGTCAATGAGCTCACAAACATGACCACTCTGTTACCACGCCATATTTGAGGTAGGAATTACAGTTCAGATGTTATCCCAATTATTTTATCTCGAATGAAAATCTTGATCCACCTTTAGTAGTCCATTGTGGTATTCTGATGCTTTTGTTAATGAGACTTAATTTTACATAATATTCTTATGAAAACGAGTTTGTTCTCCCCCGTACATTTTCCTAATTATAATCAACTTAATCTAATCCTATCTTAGCTAATGAGTTAAGCTTTAAAAAGTTACATTTTAAATTGACTAATGAATATTCCTAAACGACATATAGATCAATTTACTTTCTTTTTAAATTTTAATCACTTTACCTCTATTTTGTCATATATAAATATGAAAAAGTTAAATAATGGCATCATTGAAAGTATAAGGCAGTATAACTCATGTAAGGGTGATTTGCACACAAAAGGTTAAAGACCTTGTTATAAAATAATTTTGCGAGAAGGTATTGTTTCATTTGTATTTTTCTCTGGGAAATCCTAAGACATGGGAAGAAAATCCAATTGTTCCTTAGCCTTCACCGCCACTTATTGAGTCCACAGACATTCAGCGGGATCTAATTTACTAAACGGAACACCCTTTCCAAATACTAGGTTTGCCGTAGGAGCTAGCCAATAGCAGTGGATATATTCGAGACTGCTTAAACTAACACATCTGGCGATCAGAAATTCGATTTCTTTTGAGTGCTTTCAGTGAACAACGAAAAGGAAATTTTTGTAGATGGAAAAATGGCCGTGATTGGTTTCAGATTTGGTTGTCATATTCGACCTAAGACCTTAAAGATAAAAATTCAAATATCCCGGCTTGTAATGCACTGGATTCTCTGACAATAATTATCATAACTAGGGAGACCAATAACAGTAAACCGGTTTACCAGTTTACTGGTAAATTGTGAATTTTAGCCTCAAAATATAAATAGTAGTTCTACATTCCATTTAAAACCTTATATTTAACTTAAGATATGTCCATATGAATATATATGTAAAAAAATGTCTTTCAATCTCAGAATTTTTTTTTTTTTCGAATTTTAACCCACTTCCATTTTGATGGAGCTGAAATCTTACACATACTAAGGAACAAATTTTGCATCAAATAGTAATAGAATCGGAGGGATGGGGGAGGGTCGTTCTTGCACTTAACTATGTCCAATTCAATAGAAACTTTGCTCACTCGTATAATTAATATAAGTGTGTGTGTGTGTGTGTGTGTGTGTGTGTGTGTGTGTGTGTGTGTGTGTGTGTGTGTGTGTGTGTGTGTGTGTGTGTTGTCTAAAAATTCTAGACTGCGTGAAAAGTCCTGAAAAAATGTCAGTAAAAACATTTCCAAACAAAGGTTTTATTTAAAAATAGAGGAAAAAGTACAAATATATAGTTTTTTTTTTAAATGTGAAATAATACATAATTTATAAATTCTTAAGAGGGGCACTTAACTAAGATCCCTACGTTAATAACAATACATCAAATACTACAAATATATTTACATGAGATCAAAAGATGCATTAACACCTCAAACTCTTATAAATTATATATTATACATTTATAAGAAATTATTTTAAGCCTTTTGGGCCATCTTTAAATAATAGCTTGATTTAAAAATGTTTTATATACTTATTACTGAATTATCGGTAGTAAATATAACTATAATACACTTTCTCTCTTTTTCTTCGGAACTGCAATTACATAACACATGAAAATGAAACTTAATTTATGGATCAAAATAAAAATAGAAATACAGCATAAGTCGCTTCTCGAACACCCACAAAAAATACTTTAATAAAATCGTTGAAAAAAGAACTGGAGAATTTTCAATAGAAAAATATAAGAGATAAATATATTGAAATAGTTACAATTCTTAATTGAAATTATTAAACCAACAAGTGCTGGACATTGTTGGTTTAGATGAAACTGAAATTTTTTTAGTTTAAACTGAAAAAGCTTTATTTACGGCGGTATTATTTTTATACGTAAATTAGATCACAATTACGACAGGGTTGATCAGATATGTTTCTTATGCGCTTATTTTTTAAAACATGTTGACAAATAAATCACGTATATATGTATATAGTTGTTTTCACTGTAAAAAATTAATCATTTTCGTAAGGCAGTTTAATTTTATTTATACCGTCTATGTTCATTATATTAGTTATTCGTTTACTTTTGTTAGTATACAAAAATAAATAAAATGCCTTATTATTATAAATTTTTATTTCTTACTCGCAGTTTCAAGTATTCCTTGTCATTTATAGGTGTACCGGTTTTATTTCAAATTTTAACAGAAATATCGGTATTAGAAAAGTAAGTTTACAATCACTAATCCTAACATCGCATGTGCACTATCTATATGATGATTTTTCAATAAAAATGTTATTTGTTGTAATATCACACTTTAACTGTGACTTGATTACTAAACCCTCATGTGAATGCTACAACCGTAATTCACGTGGATCTTATCGAAGCTATTGGATTAATATAGTTCGATGTTATTACCATAATATCTTATACCGACTGTGCTTAATTACAGTTTAACCCCTTTAACCCCAATCTCTAGATAACCCAGATTAATATATACGAATATATATATATATATATATATATATATATATATATATATATATATATATA
>BMAW01070518.1:417356-437735 GCA_019974015.1 Nephila pilipes | reverse complement strand
ATATATATATATATATATATATATATATATATATATATATATATATACCTCAATTGTCTATTAATCAACAGTGACAATTGGCGTATGGTGTGCTACATTGTCTAAATGGAAAATACGGTAAAATAACTTTAAGCATACAACTATTGTTCTTATAGTAGTCGTCTTTATCTTCTGTAAATATGATTCATTCTCTTTTGTAGAATATAAAGTTGATTTTCTGAAAGAATGTTTTGTTTCGTTTCTTTCTTTCTCATTGTCAAATTAATCCGGATTTTCCATGTTTAAGACCGGCTCCGATCCCACCAAATCTGACATATGTATGTTTCACTACACTATATTTCAATGAATGATTTTTCCTAATAAAAACATTTCGTACAGTACAAGCTTTTATCTAACTTGCTATATTCGTATGTATGTACTTCTTTCCAGTTCAAAATTAGTACATGAATTTCAACCCTCTTACTATCATCCGAAAGAGTTGAAATTTTGAACGCAAGTATAACTCCGGTGACAATGAAATATAATATATGGTCAAGCAGTGATGGCTTGGGGGTTGCGGAAGACCCAGTATTTACATTTTTGTTCTCGAATTTCAGCTCATTTCCTGTCATGCAATCTTGCTGTAATTTTGTATACATGTATAACTCGATAAAAATACAGTACTATAGTATGCTCAAGAAATGGCGGATCTAGGGGAGAGGGAGAGCTGGTCTTACACTTAACTGCGTCTAATTGAATTGAAGTTTTGCACACACGTGTAGCTTACTAAAAAGACTTAAATTATAACAAGTAAAGAAATTTTAATCAAACTTTTACTTAAAGATGGACTAAAAGGTATAAAAGTACTTTTAAATGTAAAGAATATACAGAAATTTTCGAAATTCATGGGCAAAAATTTAAGGGGTGATAAAAAAAAACATCTAAACAAGCCATTTTCACCAAAAAATGTATAAGCGGAGAGTAAGTGGTGAACTTCTAGACGGCTCTGTATTGATAAGCATAAAGCGCAAGTTTTCTTATACATTTCGTTATTTCTATCGTAGATTTCAGGAGGTTTAGCCTTTTTGCTGATTACAGTACGTCACCATACCTCCTGAAATCCTCGGTAGAAATGACGATGTGTAAGAAAACCCTCACTTTATGCTTTCCATTACAAAGGCATCTAGAAGTTCACCACTTGCTCTTCACCTATGTATTGTGTAGTGAAGATGGCTTGTTTAGACGTTTTCTATCACCCCTTAAATTTTTATCCATGAGTTTGGTAACATTCTGTATAGTTTATAAAATATGTAAGTGTTAATACTCTCTCTTCTTTGATCTCATGTATAAGTAGCTTTGATACATAATTTATCATTAATTACCTAGGTATCTTAATTAATCACCTCAAGATTTCTGAATTATATATTACTTTATATTCTTAAAAATTTATTTTTATGTTTTTTAGCTCATCTTTAAATAAAAGTTTGATTTTACTTATATTTATAAGATATTATACTTTTATGTCGTAAAGGAACAAAAGTTAATGTTGTAAGTTTTATCGGCAATGTCCGCATTATTTTATACAGCAATGAATTCCACCAAAGACAAAGGGCGGTAGTCAGACCTTTTACTATGTCATATATTGTATTGTTAGAAATCCGTTGTTGCATGAGTAAGAAATGCATTGCACGTGTTACTTCGGCACATGTTGAGAAATGATCGGCAATTGATGACAGGAGACTAGGGGAAACAAATTGTACTATCATTTGTGCTTGACGTTTAGAAAATTGTACGTCTTATTCTGGAAAACAGATGAGTTTTTCAGAATCATCGCTCTCACACAAAAAACAATCTGATCAAGAAAATACGCACGCTATTCTGCGATATCTGACACTTAGGGCCGAGTGCTTTTCTTTCATATTTCTAATCTGTTATTTAAGAAGATATAGCATTTTGAAGTTTTTCTTTTGATTTGTAAACCTTGCATTACTCCGTTTTTTCTAATTTCTTTTTCCACCACACGTTTTAATCTTTAGTTAAACTTCAGATGCTTTAAATTAAAATGTTTTTTTTTCTTTTCAATCGTGCACCTTTATTTATTAACGCGAGTAAAATGATCATCAAAGCCTCAATTAAAACAAAAAATATTTCATTGTAGTTTAAGACAAAAAAGATAAAATTCCAGAAGAAACCTTATTTATATATTTATTCATTTTAATAACTTATCATAAATATTTATGTTTGGCAGGTTGTTTTTCTTAAAATTCTTTGCGGTATCTTAAAACAAATAGATAGGCAATGGTAAATTTCCATCCAATAATTATTGAAGATGGATTTTTTAAATTTTTAATATTATTTATCGCTAGAAAATTGACAAAACTATCATGAAAAGTCAGTCAGCTGATAATATCTTTTTTTTGTTTACGTCAACACACATTAGTAGTCCCGTTCAATGCATTCAAAAAAAAGTTTCTTTTTAAACACAAAGCACTTCTTATTTTGGGGGTATAGACATATATGTTTCAAAACTGTTTTTTGCTTGTTGGGACCATATGTTCAACACATTAGTATTTTAGCTAAAGAAAGAAAGAAAAATAAGGCCTTATTATGAAAAATGAATAAAAAACACTATATTAGAGATGTTCAAAAAGTACTTGAATTTAAAAACAGATGGCATCATTAAGGTAAACTGTTGTTACTATTGGGTGCTGGCATCTGTTAAATAGAATCGACACAAGTTTGTCATTAATTCTTATGTTAGTTTTTATTTGGTAGTCATTTGCTGCAAAATCAAAATTTGATTGCTGCTGCGTTGAATTGTCACCTTCGGTGAGACCTGGATTCATTATTATGCACCGGAAATCAAGCAAAAATTAAAACATTGGGGTGCTTCAGGTGAATTTTTTTCAAATAAGGCGAGGATGATCTTTACGGCCGAAAAAGTTATGAAGAAGAATTTTCGAAGTGAGAAAGGCGTCATGATCACGAATACGAGTAACTGAGACTTAGACAGTTGTCTAGTGAGTTATGATGCTTACTATAAACAAACCATTTTCGATACTATGAGCCCCATTTCTTGGAACTTCTGAGGACTTATTGAATGGCTCTCGTATGTGAAGTGAACAAACACTATATATCATGTTCAAGCTTGGTAGGGTGTAAAACAATCTTAGCACAGAAGCACATGGTACATTATTCAAATAATTTGAGTTTTATAGATTTATGGATAATTCTTGTTGGATTTATGGATAATTTGGTATCAGTGTTCTCTTTTGTAGGAAACATATGTCTTATTGGTAGTTTAAGGTTTAATATTTAACAAGAAGTTTTCTAATGTGTCAATTTAAACCTAAGTAGTATCAAAAACACATGGACAAGTTGTCAAAAATCATTTAAAGAGCCACATTTGTGAAATATACCACAAAATTTGTAATATTTTTCAATCGGCTCCTTCTATCTCTAATAATAATTAACAGAATGAAGCAAAAGAAATGAGACATTAAATTAAAATTACTTTACGTATTAATTTAGAACTTGTGTAATTTCCCATCAAACATAAAAGATACATTTACATCTAAGCGTACACTAAGAATTTCTAATCAAATTTCACTAATCAAATCGTCGTTTGGTGACATTTTTCTGGAATGGCACAAATCATTGACGGGAGTTTAATATATCATTAACTTTCTTTCTTTAAAATATAAATAGTATTACGAAAAATTCCTAGTAATATATTTTTCAAACCCACTGACTCCTGATGTCACCTAAATTAGAAACATATTTAAGATAATATGTACGCCTTCGATGAACCTTTTTGAATTAACGTAAATTTCGCA
The DNA here is from genome assembly GCA_019974015.1 of Nephila pilipes. NCBI lineage: Eukaryota > Metazoa > Arthropoda > Arachnida > Araneae > Nephilidae > Nephila > Nephila pilipes. The sequence continues at coordinate 433,920 of BMAW01070518.1, read as the reverse complement.
TACAAATGCATACTTTATGACCTTATGGGGCTTGGAAAATAGAAAAATATTCAAGAAAAGTTTTGTATGTGTATATTTTTACTGTCAAAAGGACATTTTATTCAAATATAAGGAAAAAAATTAAGACTTTCTGCAAAACACAGTTACTCAAAAGAAAATAAATATAATGATATTTTGTAAATTGAATAATACAGAATATAACCTCATCTAGAGATCAGACTATTATTTTGATAATATAGCCCTTATGTAGGAAGCTATAGTAATTCGAGTTCTGTGTGTGTGTGTGAACATTGATATTTTTTTATAAGTCATTGTATTTTCCCTTTATTCCAATGTAAAGAACTTCTACGCAATATAAAATCTCAAGAAAAATCTATTCTATATATAAATATTTGAAATATATATGAAATTCCAGGTTCATTGTTACATAACATTTTGTGATATTGTGTTTTTCAGTAATTAAAAATGTCTTTTTTACAGCCTTTCCGGTCAGTCAAATTCACGATCAAGTAATATTAAAATAGTTGTAACTTAGTTTCTAGATAAGATTGAAACAAATTTCAGATTAGTTACAATCATTTCTTTCTTTTACATTTTATGACCGCAGTAGCTGAATACTCATGGTCGCGATCTCATGACTTGAATCATTTCTATCGACTCGTAAGTTCGAGCCTTAATGCCACTAATGACCCATTGGGCAGCAGGGCTGATAAACATTAAATTTATCGAGGTTCGATGTCCTCACGCAGTAATGGTGTGAAAATTTGGAGAATTAGGAGGTTGCTCAAGTGTCGCTCTCGTCACTTGATCAAGGTTCAAAATTACGTGGTCCGTCATCAATTTCTGTCATGTTTTGCTTTTAAGCACAACGTTAATAAACAATTAAAATTCACAAGTCATTCAAGTTAAAAGATTTTCAATGGCGCAGTTTGTTAAAACTCTAGTTTCTTACGCAAAACGTACGTTTACGTCATCATAACGCAAGACCCTATTTAAAACCCTGATTGTGATCATAAAATAAGACGCTGTCTGCTGAAATTAATATATAGTTGAGAAATTAATTATTATATTTATTCATTATCTCAGGAGTTTAATAATGAAATCATAAAAGGAATGTTTTTAAAAACTTATTTTAAATTAGTATATCTTAAGAATTAGAATGCTAGATGAAAAGACTATATTACAGTTAAGACGCTATATTATTGAAAAGATTAATTTTTAAGAAACCTTAAATCTGTGGCGTTAATGGAATAAAAATGAGAGGGTGTCTGTGGTCTATTATTCTGAATACAAACGTACCCTGTCGTTGCTATGGGATTCTTACTACAACCATATCGTATATTGTCCCTTGACTGCACTTATACAGCTGCGTATTCTTTCCATAAACATTTCATCATAAGGCTTCAGAAAAGGATCTGAGAACTGCTCCTTTTACGGTTTGCACAACCCTGTTCTAATTGCTTTCGATCCGAAGCCGGTTGCGATATTTCCGGAAACCGTATAAGCAATCGTCAGCTTTATTCTATAAGTATATTTTCCCAAAGAACAATCATAACACTTCAAATAGACACACCTATATGTCTCTACCATTATGAATCGAGACAAAAGAGGCATTCTTCCAGATGTTATTAAAGATTATGAGTCCTTAAAGATTCCCTTCTTCTATATGAAGACTTTAAATACAAATCTAAATCTTTACATTCCTAGATAGCTTCAAAGGGCAATTCATTTCACTATCTCTCACCAACCATCGTTTATTCATATTCATTATTTACTCTAATGAAAAATTGAAAAAAATAATAAGCAGAAATCATAGATTTATGAGAATTGCTTATGCATTAGATTTCTACTCTCTAACAGTTACGCTTTCATACTAAATTAATATTCTAATTATAGTGTTTTTAATAAAAAATTAAATCGATTAATTACAGTGTTTAGTTACTTGTAGATGTACATATGCTTATGCATCATACAACTGTCCATGTCCAACAATTATGCTAAATACTTTATATATATATATATATATATATATATATATATATATATGTGTGTATGTATGTATGTATATACAGGGTGTAGAGCCTAACACGTAGAGTATTATAGTTTTAATTTCTATTCATAAAAAACTTGCAGATCTGGATAAAATTTATTTTGTATATTAAGTGATTTTTATGTACATAATGTTTTAAATTACAGCTGTTACTGCTGACTTGTTAGGTTTCAGGGAGCCATAAATTGATAATTCGCAAGATCGTGTTAATTTAATTATTAACTCGGAATAGCCTTAACTAGTATTAAAAATAATCGATTTGGAAATTTAATTTTTATTTATAATACTTAAGACTTCACTACATAGCCATCTTCCATAGTTATATATTTCTCCCACCTTTTCTTGACCTTTCGAAGGCCGTTAATGTGTAAAACTCTGTAGATTATCTTCTCAGTACTAAAGTTTACTTTAATCTACGTCTTCTTGTAACCAAACAAATTAATATAACTATCTATAATTTACAAAATTATGTACATAAGGATATTTTAATATACAGAATAAATTTTTCCAGATACCTCCGTTGTTTCTTGCTAGTAATTAAAACTTTTCAATACTCCCTTTGTATGTATCCCATAGAAATATTTTGCAAAAGACTTACTTATCAGTATTCCTAGTGGTTTATTTATAATAGTAAACAGTTTATGTACAAAATACTTACTGACAATACATATTCACATTATACTTTAACACTAGATTTATGGATGTTGATTATATACCTGTTTTACGGAAGCGAGTCATGTTGACTCATATAGCAAAATGAAAACGTTTTTCAAAAAAATTACTTCAATTCAATTTTAGAGAACGATTTATTATTTAAAACCTTACTGTTAGATCTATAACATTTTTTCTACATTTTATTTCTTATGATGAAAGATCGATGTTTTTGGCAGTGATAAAAAAATATTGCCCTGATGAATTAAATAAGAAAATAGAGGCAAAATAGGTGGTGATGTAAAATATAGCATTGATAAATTGAGTAAGAAGTTAATAAGAGGCGATATGGGTGATGTTTTTGGTAAAGATAGAGACGCAATTACTTGAAACTATGATTTAAGTCTATATTTGCTAAAATAGATTTAAATCCAATGTAGGCTAGAATAAAATTTTGCTTGAATAGATTTAGATCTCTGAGGAAATGTCTGATAAAGAAGCCTATAGAAATTTTAAAACAAGGATATCTTGGAACAGTAAATATGACCATGAATATGATGTTAATAATATTTGTCTATATGTGACTTCAAAAAGGTAATAAGAATAAGAGTACACAAAGTCTGAATAAAAACTTTAAAAATGTTAAACAAAATTACGGTATTTGTAATAATAACACATCAATCAATAACTCCCGAGACTAACATTGAAAACAACATTTTTTTTGCAAATTTTTTTTTATTCATCAACATAACACCTTTTGTTAATCACCTTTTAGGGTGATACAATCGCGGCACCCACTTGGAAAAAACCTTTTTCACTTCACTTCAAAAAACCTTTTTCAGTAAATACACTTCCATATGATATCTGTGTCATCTCAGCAACCTCACGGAGCTTCACTTTACGATCTTTCATTATAATTTTTGTCTACCCGAGCGTTCCGCGTCATTTGTGTCGGTACGACCACGTTTAAACTCGGCAAACCACCGACAAATCGTTGCTTTTGATGGACAAGAGTCCGAGTAACATTTTTCAATCCATTGTTTCGCTTGCACGGTGTTTTTACCCATTAAAAAACAATGTTTTATCAGAACACGAAACTCGGTTTTTTCCATGTTTTAAACAAACTACAAAACGAACTTTACTCCAACCTCGATAACTCAGCTGTTTCTGGTCCGATCGACTTAAAATTTTGACACGTTTCAAGCAAAGGTTAGTATTCTAGAAAGACCTGGTTACTGGTTTACTACGAGCGCCATCTCTGGGTTAGTCTCGGGAGTTATTGATTGATGTGTTAAAATATGCAAAACCTATAAATTATTAATAGTGAACAAATAAACATTAATTCCAAATTTATTTTTTTTCAAGACGTATAACAGTGTTAAATTACTTAAATGTAAAATATATGATTATAAATATATTGATACAAAAACTTGTAACAATATTAATGTAAGTATTAATCAGTTGACGCATGATACTAATAACTTTAGGGATAAAAATTTGCTATAATATTAAAATTGGACACTATAAAATATTCATAAATTTGAAACTGTAGAGTTAATTATTATTAAGATAATGCGTTACGCTACAAATTGGTAATGGTATGAAAATTATTATATAAGGGCTTTCAATATTATATTTCTATGTCTTAATGTTTTACATTTTAATAAATATATAATTCAAATTTTTAAATAAAAGGCAATGAAGAATATTTTCATGAAAATTGTGGTAAAAATATGTTCAACATTTCCAATAAATTTAATAATAAAAGAAAAAAAACAGAGAAAGAAATAACAAGAAAAAATGTATGGACAAGGATGTTATTAAAGAAAAAATTATATGTTAAACAACAAATTTGAAAAGGATTTTATTTTTGCTATGATGAAAAGAGAAATTAAAATTTTTTAAGGGATTTTGTAATATATTAATAAAATACATAGCACTTGTCTACATATTTTTAAGGGTATCTGTAATTATTTACATCATAAATGTAAAATTGAGGATTGTAATAACAGCACTAAAATAGTAGAATATTGTAGTATCAGATTATTGAATAAATTTCATTTGATAAAATAATATTTTACAGCATTTTAAATAAGCACAAAAATTATTTCCTATTAATAATATAATAAGATTAAAAAAGCTTTTAAATTTAATAAAAAGGAGGAGCATTTGATCTATAAATTACAATAATTGTAAGCCTTAGGCAAGCAATAATGAATGTAATAGTAAGAAAATTAATATGCGAGGTGTAGATATTAAGCAACGAGACTGACGAGATATTAAACAACGCGTGAACAGCATCTTCGGTTATATATATAATACGAGGTGTAGCTATTATTCGTAAATAATGAGACTGACACTGCCATGGAAGAAATACGCATGCTCCAAACGACAGCAACCAACAGCTGTTAGCGTGAGGCCTTCTCTTTCGAATGCAGTGCTTCTCGTTTCTGTAATTGAACCCAAATACCTGTAGCCTTCGTTCGCATTGGAATTACTTTTTTTTTTGTTGTTGTTGTTTCGCTGGGGAAATGATATTTGCTGAGACTGTAGGAATTGAAAAAGAATCCGCACGGCAAATTTTTCCACCAATACAATGCGCCAGCTCATTCCACATTGTCTGTCAAAAGGTTTCTAGCCAAATACAGCTTCCCAGTGTTAGATCATCCATCTTATTCGCCAGAACTTGAGCCATGCTACTTCTATCTGTTATCTAAGGTGAAATCTGCTTTAAAAGGAACAAAATTTGAACCCGTTGATGCTGTAAAAGGAAAAGTGGCATGTATCCTGAAGGATCTGACAAAAGACTTCCAGCGCTGTTTCGGACAATGAAAGATTCGCATGAAGCGGTATAGGGATAGAAGAGGAGTGTATATTGAAGATGATAATAAATAAACATATATGCCATTAAAATAAAATAAATTCTGTCTTACATGTGAAAATGCTGATTAACCTATTAATCTTTCTGAAACAAGTTTAAATATAAAAATTATATATAAAAAAAAAGATTAATTTTTAAAATTATAAATATGAATAATTTCCCCCCTTTTTATTACTTTTTTCTTATATATATATATATATATATATATATATATATATATATATATATATATATATATATAAATAATTTATACTAAAGATTTAATTTCTTGATATGTGTAATATATATATAAATTTATCTAAATGTACAGATCAAATTCTGCTGACATATTGATAGTATGATTTAATTTTATTTATGAATCACTTCACTAACATTTGCTCAACAGACACTGACTTTGATAAATGATCAATTTCGAAATAAATTTCAAAGTTGGTGAAATAATAAATATAATTGGATACTACATCTAAACTAGTGCTGCAAAAAGGTTCTATCTTTGGAAGGCATGTGGTTGTATTAAATTTTTTAAAAAAATAAATTTTTCCAATTTAATTCTGAAATAATTTTTTGTGCTCTTCATAATGTATGTGTGCTGTACGATTCTACATTGAGTCTCAAAATCTATCGAAGTTCTACAACTCATTAAAAATAAAATATGAGAAATTGGGTGAGAAGATAAGAAGTCTTAGCAATGTACTGACTAGTACAATTGTATTTTTCGAGTTGCAACATTTTATTCCTCCCAGGTATGGACTGTCAAATGACTAAGATGGACAGTAATAAATGCGACATTTAAAAGAACATATCACAAGAATGCATTTTTAAACCTTCCATAGAACGGAACAAAAACAACAGTTTTAGAAATGGATACTTACGTTGTAACTCATTTTTAAAAGTAAAATGCGAAAAGTTTTGGGGTCAGTATATGGTTTCAAGGAAAATTTAATTGATTAGAATATCTGTCAGATTAGAGATTTAAAAATCAACTGATAAATATATTTATGAAATATTTTATATAAAAGTTGCTTATTTTATTGTTCAGACAACAGATAATTTTTTAGCTTTTTAAAACTTTTCACTATACTTAAACGGACTCTGTTCAACTGCTTGTCAGTTTTACCGGTCACTCTATAATGATTTGTCTTCATTGTAATTAAACAATGATAATCAGCCAAAAATCTATAACAAATTAATTCATTTTTTGAATAATCACTATCAAAATAAATTAAATGTATGCGGCGCTTTTATCTCAATTCTACTCAACATTATTAACTTTAAAATAATATCTACTTTATCTTACAGACTCTAAACAGAAGATTTACAATAACTGGATTCGATTTGAGCCAATTTTCTAATAGTGGAATTCAAATCGGCTAGGCGCCATTCTGATTACCTTCTTACAATTGCTCTAACTTCTACAGTGTTCTTACGACTTCATCTAATTATAATCTATATCTCTTCTATCTCTTTCCTTTAGAGACATCAGTTATGTAGTTGCCATGGTCGCGAACTCACGGCTGGCGTTGTTTCTGTCAAGCCGTGGATTCAAATCCTAATGCCGCTAAAGACCCACCATGTAGCGAGCTGATGCTCGTTAGATATGTCAAAGCTCCAAGTCCTACTGTAGGTGTAGCGTGAAAGATTAGAAATGGAGGTGCCAGCTTAGGTGTCGTTTTTGTCACTTGACCAAGATTCAAAAGTACGAGGTCCGTCACCAATAGCCCTCTTGTTACGTATAAATGCAATGTTAATAAACAATCAATCAAACCTCCCCTGAGATGTATACTTTCTTTATGTAAGTACAGGAATTATGACCTTAATGATATTTTTCGTTCCCGTGGGCTTTATTGTCTTTGGTAAACACACGTGACTCGCACTCTGGATATGAAAGTGATGAGGAAGTTTAGTTGTGCAAGACCCATATATGGCTACGCTGCGCCAAACAAGGTGTAACTGTGATCTAGACATTTGAAAATAGGGGGGGAAAGATAAAATGTTGACAAGAAGGAGGGTCAAAAATGGGATTAGATCGCTAGAGTGTACATGGGGAAAAGAAATTATCTGATGGTAAAGTTATTGATGGTAAGGGTAGGTTGACCGATAGTTTGAAAGATAAACTTACGCATTACTATAAAATGATATTCAATTCCACTCAACAAGCGTGAAGTATGAGAAAAGCGATTTGGGTTGTTTGGGATCACTCATGTAGCACCTATGATGAAGCTATGTATTAGTTTTGTATTACAACTCCAGATACGAGGTGTAATTATAATGCTGTAATCAACAATAATACTTAAAAAAAAACTACAGCCACAAAAATATCATTGCTAAAGCAGTTCGAATACTGTTATTAAAGCATGTGTTTGCAGATGTATCGTACCCAAAATTACCGAGAAAATGCTTAGGAAGCAAGACGCAGAACCGAAATGAATGTCCAGATTCGCTTATATGGAAAAAATTTGCCCGAAACAATTGGTTCTGGTCGTACAAGTTGCAGATATGCCATAAAATCTGGTCACCAGAATTTTCATTGATGGTAGCCCAATACTTATTTCTGTTATAGAAAAGTTTGGCTTAAAAATAGTCCAAAATATTTGCTTATCACTGGCTGAACGTGAAAAACGAAGAATCAGGACTTCAAAAAAATGGAGTTTGGTATCATATTTTAAGATTCGCAAAGGAAAATTAACTCAAAAAACTAAGAGTTATTGGAACAAAAGGAAGGGAAATTATATGATCCTGGAGCATTTTAATACGTAAGTTTCAAAATTTAATTTTATAAATGAATTTTAAAACTTTAAATGCATTTTTCTCAGTTTAAATTTTGTTTTTTTTTTTTCACATGTGCGAGGGATATTTCATTAACTGTTAAACACTTGTAAGTATAGTAGGTATAATGCACATATATAATATTCTGTATGGAAATTTGGTGTCTTACATTAATTTATTATTTAAGAAACGTAAGAAAATAATTTTTTGAAATTTTTATATATTTTTGAAATGTTTTATTTTTTTTTTTAAAAAATCATTTTTTTATGTTTAATTTAATTTTTAAGAGATTCATATTAAAGAGGTTATATTTGATTTGATAAATAAATTTACTGCGAATAATTAGAACTATTTTTATACAAAATATCTAGCACGCAGGGAAATTTATTGAAAATTTCTGAAAGAAATATTATTTTTGTGGCCTTATAACATGAAAAATGATGAATGCATTTTGAATATTTTACATGTTTTAGAAACATTGTATACACTTTCAGTTGTCGAGATACATTTAACACCCCTGAGACCTCTTAACCGACCAAGGATGTAGTTCTGTGATATCTCCTAAGAAGGCTTCTTTTGTAACTTCAGCGTTCGAGCCTTGACGTCTGTTAAGACTCGCCTTATAATAAGGCTGATACACGTTACATCTGTCGAGATCACACGGCCTCCTAATGGCATGGTGTGGAAGTTTAGAGAAGGGGTATCTTTCTCGTCACTTGACCGAGGTTCAAAATTATTTGGTTCAATAGCCCTCGTGTTGCTTCTAAGTGCGTAGTTAATATACAATCCATTATAACTTTGATTCAACGAAGTGTAAACGAAAAGTATTAGCTATAGCTGAATTTTTGGTTCATTTTTCTATGCATATTAATTTAATTGAAATAACGTTGAGTGAGGTGCCAGCTCAGGTGTTATTCTTATTATTTGATCGAAGATCAAAATTACTGCTTCTAAGAACGACGTTAATAACCAACTATTCATTTGAAGTAACTTTTAAATTTTATTTAATTTCTTCCAAAGAAATTTTTTCTATTGTAAGTTTTTTTAATAATTCGTTTAATATTATTAATGACTGCGGTCTTTCTTACCTAATAAAAACATCGCTTCTATAATTAATTTCTTAGGTTTTTATTGCATACCTCTAAAATATAATTTTCTGTTGTCCGTCGGTATTTCTTCATTTCCGGTGCGATTTCATCACTTTACTTTCACGATTCCAAGCCCAAGGATTTCCCTTGGGCTCTGCCTTCATGACAAAGATTAAACCTAAATGAGAGAGAATGTTTCAACATTGTTGAACTCTATCTTCGAAAATAAATAAAAAATATTGTTTTTTATTTATATTTCTTTCCTCCACAAAACTGATTATTATGTTGAAGTAGTAGATTATCAAACACTGCTTTTTATATTTCCCTGGTGATTCCCTTAGAAATTAGATACTGTTTAGGAACTGAATTGTGTTTAGATCACATTATGAATTGAATGATTGTGTTGTAGAATAGTGGTCTAAGTGAGAAAATCTTGGTTCAAATACAACAAAGGGTGATGTTAGACTTTGACAGAAAAGTTTATTTTCTTTTCTATTATAATACATTAGAAATCAGTCTAGCGTAAAGTTTCTAAAACTAGGTCTCCATTGGGATTCTCAAAAGCAATTGAAATTATACTTTCTTTTACTAGTGACTAAACTATTTTTGTCGTTTTCAGAACCTACTTGTTAAGCTACGTTTATATAATGGCATTACGATTTTCACAAATTGTGCTTTTGTCATTGAATTTTCATTGTATATAGCCTTACTTTTTTTTAAATTCTTGTACACTTTTAATAGAGAACAAAAATGTGTTTGTGAACTTAATACTCATACCATCTTGAACATTCGATATTATTTAATACTAATACATGAAAAGAACACCAGAATTAATGTAAATTAACTTTATAACGATTCCAATCTCATTCGAGAAATAATTTAAAACAGATTTAAATATTTTTATCAATATGATTTGAATTTTTATCAATATGACAAAAAAATGCTACACTTCAACACGTGTACTACATACTTTTCTGTGTAATCAGTTAAATATTCAAGAATTTAATTAAAGGAAGTATTAATCGTTCAGTCATTGATTTGAAAAAAAAAAAAGAGAGTATACAAGCTGCATTTATAGTCTAAATAATTATATTATAAATTGAAAATATAGCTCCAAACTTCAAAATAATGTATTATCTTCATATGCAATATGTTAAACATTTTCATTTGTAAAATTTCTTTAATACCAAAGGAGTAAATTTCTTTTCATTCAATTTTACCTTAAAGTGGCCACGGTAAACGTGATCATGGTCTCGAACTCGCAGTGCCGGCGTTGTTTCTCTCTAGTCCTGAATGCCCTAGTGCCCCTAAGAACCGAATGGTAACGGGGATGATTAACGTTAAATCTGTTGAATTTTCGAGTCTACGTTGGCGTGGTGTGGAAGTATGGAGAGGGAGGCTCCAAATGAGGCATTGTCCTCGTCTCAAGGAACCAGATTACGAGTTTTGTTTCAAAACGCCCGATCGTTGCTTGTACGTGCGGTGAAAATAAATATTCAAAATCCATCTTACTACATATTAATTAATAATTTTGCATCAAGATTATAACTTGATGTACAATAAGGGGTAACAGTACACCTTCGAAAAAAGGTTTTCGAAATAACCTTAATTTCACCTACAAATGCATATTTTATGACCTTATGGAGCTTGGAAATTCGAAAAAAAAAATCAAAGAAAAATTTTGTTAGCGCGTTGTTCTATTGTCAAAAGGACATTCTATACACAAATGTAAGCAAAAATTAAGACTTTCCTCAAAACATGGTAACTCAAAAAATAATAATAAGTATATACATTAGCATTTTGTAGATTGAATAATACAGAATATAATCTTATCTAGGGAATAGACTATTATTTTGATAATATACCTTTTACATAAGAAGCTATGGTAGTTTGAATTCTGAACTCCGAAATTTTCTTTAAAAAGCCATTAATTTTTACTTCAATGCAATATAAAAATTCTTGTACGTGATGTAAAATCTCAATATTAGTCTATTCTATATATAAGTATTTGAAAAGCATATATATAAAATTTCATATTCATTGATACGCATCATTTTGAGGTATTACATTTTGCAGTAATGAAAAATGTTTTTAGAGATTATCCGGTCAGAAAATTTCATGATCAAGTAATATTAAAACAGCTCTAAAATTCAGTACCTATATGAGGTAAGAACAAAATTCAAACAAGATTTTAAAGATAAAATATTTAATTTTAATATGAGAGCAATTTTTTTTTAAAAAAAAAAACGAATATTTAGACCAAAAATCGTGTTTTGAAGTTGTACTGTCGACGTAATTCCGTTTTATTAAAATAAAAATAATAAGGTAACTATTTTTCACGTTATAGTCACTAGTTCAATTAGTTTAGTGATACCTTATATTTTAAAGTAAAAATAAGGTGTCATTAAGGTAACTGAGAATTGTCTTCGACAAGGAAAGAATGAGTCCATTTTACCCCAGGTTTAAATAACCCTCACTTTTTTTTAAATTAAAACTAATCGAAGTCATATTTTAACAATGAGATATACCTGAAAATTTATATATCTGTTTATCCTAAGAAAATCAGATTTTAATATGTAAATATTTAGATATAAATAATTAATAACCAATAACTCTGTATATTTATATTTATAAGTCATGTACTCACAACTAGGTACATCGTGTATAAAATACGCTGTACTTATAACTTAAAAAATTCGCAATATATTTTTAAGCATAATATTTTTGTAAATGTTAAACTTCTCTCAATTTTTGTTTAAATATTGTTCAATACTTAAAATCTGTGAATTTCTATTAGAAAAAATTGCTTTCACTGTATAGAAAATAACCTCGTTTCCTAATGTGGAAAATATCAGCGTTAAGATTAAGTAGATGTTTAGGAAAGTGTACCAAAACTCTTAAAAATAAAATACCCTCTATTTTTAAAAAAATACAATACCCTCTAATACAAGTATCCTCTATTTTGGACAGTAAAATAAAGAAAAAATGTTTTATTTGAGGCATTTCTGTATCTATTACTTTAAATTGAAATGGTAACTATTTTTGTCACATCTCACCTTTTTTAAAGCAAATCGATACCTTCCAAATTTCTGAAAAGTCAAATATCAGATTCCAACCAAAAGAATTTGCGTGATACCAATAAAGTCAAGTGTTTGGGTATAATCTAGAAAAGGAGCACATGTCCATTTTGTCCTGATTTAAAACAGCTTAGGCATACATTTTCATTTTATACAGTTTTGATAATGGTAGGCAAAATATTTTTGAAAAAATGTACTTTTTCAAGAAGTTTAAAAAAAAAAAGAAAGAAATGAGATCTAATCTAGCTGTCTATATAGTGACTATAAATAGTTCTTGTCATTTTTTGCTATCATAGATAATTCGTCTGGATCGTATACTATGATCTTGTCTATATCCTAAATGTGCTTGTATCATTTTTAAACGCAAATGCCTTTTATTGTAGACTGATTATTATTTCTTAATTCTCCAGTTTTTCTAATATTTCTCTCTGACATTATTTTTCTGATGATTGCTTCTGCCTTATTTTGTTAATTTGAAATACAGCACTAAGACTCTGTATAAAATTTTGGTGAGAGTCAGTGTCATATTTATGGGGGAAAATGGCTATAAGACCTTCCATTCGAAAATAATTAAGTAAAACCGTATCAACGCTTTGAAAATCGATTTATGTTATAAATACAGATTCTAAGTATTAGATAGTGGCTGCGGTAGCCTAGCTGTAATGGTCATGGACTTTCGGCCGGTAGTTTTCACCTAATCGTGTGTTCAAGCCTTTTGATGACTTTTTGATGCCACTAAAGACCCATCGTGTAGCCGTTGCTGATTCACTTCACCGAAATTCAAAATTGCGAAGTGAATTGCCAATAGCCGTCGTGTTGCTTCTCAATGTGACATTACTAAACATATTAGGCTGGAAAATGCAGTTTCTAGTTTCTGACATATTCTTTAATTATAGCAATTGGTACAATGTTTATTTTTGTACAAAAATCTATCTACTGTCAATCTACAAAATTGTCATTCAATACATCGTCAATCTATCAATCTACAAAATTACCTAATACCTTAACAGGAAAATATTCTCTCACCCTAACATTCCCACGCCATATCTTACGGTGAGAAAAAATCTCGCAGATTGTTTCTTTTAATTTTTCAGACGACATATGAACCACAAATGTCATCTCGTGAAAATAAATTATATTTACTTTCTTCACAGAAAAGTTCAAGGCTCCGAGGCACACCCTAATGATCTTTATCTTTCCCATTTAATTTGTCTTTGGTAAACACAGGTGACGCGCCCCCGGAGTACTCTAGTAATCCTTCTCTCCTTTCAACCCTTTTTCTTTCAACCAATTGCTTTTTTTAAATTTTTTCGTTCGTCTAGATCACAGATTATTGGTGCAGCATGGCAAAATTTGGCTATTGCACCAAAAAATCCTATCACTCACTCATAACTGAAAAGTATACTGTATTCCTTTTCAGTTTTGTACATTTTAAATGAGTTTTATCAAACTCTAATTTAAGCTATTCTGTTCTCTTTTGTAGGTACCAGTGTTTTTTTTTACTGAGACAATAGCCAGGTAGTCCTGACTCTTGAACAAAATTTTGCAAGTGATACACCATTGAATTTTTAGCTTGAGTAAGTTCATTAGTTTTGAGTAGCTGCTTTATGAGAATCTATAACTGAAGTCCTTTTTTTATTATTCTATCAATTCTATTTGATGTAGTGGTCTTGGTCACTTGACTGAGATTCAAAATTATGAGGTCCATCGCCAATAGCCTTCGCGTTGCTTCTGGTGCGACGTTAAAAAAAAACCAATCAATCATTATGTTTGAAAGTTTTTAGGTCAACCACATCTTGACTAACAGTAAACAACACCACAATGATTAACTTTACTATTCCAAATATTTACTATATGACATGATAGTCCAATTTTTTAAATATTTGATACCACTCTTTGGAATATTGATGGAATATTCTATACAGCTCTTGATGCTCATTTGAGCCCTAAATAATGTGTATTATACAAAAAAATGAATAATGAAAAGAAAAAAAAATGAGTAATAAAAAGAAAAAAAGTGAATAATAAAAAGAAAAAAAATGACTTTATTATGAATTAAATTATCTCATATTAAATAACTTTTGAAAGACTCAAACTTAAAATATTAGAAATAAAGATATAAATTCGCAAATTTTTAATAACAAACCAAAGAAACAAATTTTCAGATAACAAAACTTCTAATCAAAAATAATTTATGTACATATATTTCTATTGTCAAAAGACTTTTAAACGGTACTGTAGTTACTTATAAAGAAATTTAATTTCACCTAACTTCTACCTAGTGGCCACGATAACCTTGTGGTTATGACTGTACATTCTTGGCCGACGTTGTTTCGTCGGGTCGTGAGTTCGAGTCCTGCTGCCACTAAAATCTTACCATATAGCGGGTTGATTAACATTATATGTGTCGAGGCTCCAAGTCCTTCGCCGTGGTTAACTGTTTCGCAAAGCACCACAACACTCATTGGTTGGATTGTGGCAATTTTTCAATTTGTGGTGTCATTTCTCAATGAATTAGTCACTGATCATTTTTGAGTTTTCGAAATACTTCTGTGGCCGCGGTAGCCCATTGGTCATGG
The DNA here is from genome assembly GCA_019974015.1 of Nephila pilipes. Classification (NCBI taxonomy): domain Eukaryota; kingdom Metazoa; phylum Arthropoda; class Arachnida; order Araneae; family Nephilidae; genus Nephila; species Nephila pilipes. The sequence goes on along the minus strand of BMAW01070518.1, from coordinate 418,828 downwards.
TCGCGGACTCGCAGTCGGTGGTTTTCGTCGAGTCGTGAGTTCGAGCTTTGATGTCTCTATAGACCCACCATGTAGCCGGCGCTGATGCTTATTAAATCTGTCGAGGCTCAAAGTCCTAGCGTTGGAGTGATGTGGAAGTTTAGAGAGGGAGAAGCCAGCTCAGGTGTCGTCCTCATCACTTGACCGAGTTTCGAAATTACTAGGTACGTCACGAACTGCTCTCTTATTGTGTGTTCTGTCAATAAATGCTGAGTGCGGAGGTGATTGTCTCCCGGGAGACCAATTTGTATCTTTAAGCCCTTGGGTAAGCTCGGTTCCCTCGTGTTGCTACGTTAATAAAACCAATCAATAGAAATACTTCTATTTAATTGTTGTGTGTGATACAGGTATAATATTATAACATACACTGGTATAACAATGAGGAAAATTGTATTGTTTATTAGTAATCAAAATTTCAAAAAAAAATTACTCTTACATTGCTAGTATTGAAACAAAATCAGAATAAAGTTGATATAAACTGTCAATTTTTTACTTCTGTGTCCAAATTCATTCAGATAGAGTCAAAAGCTTACCATTTTGTAGTTGACTTTATAAATTTTGTGTGCGAAAGTGTCTACCCTCCCCTTTATTTTTAGTTTATAAACTTTTTGCCTCGCCCCACTTTTAATACCTATTCGGCTCTACTGGCTGTGTACATGGTTTAATATATACAAATAAATATATTATTTTTGATACACAATAACTCATTAATACAATGTGAAAGGAAAAGTGCTCTTCAAAATACTCTTCAATGTACACAAATGGCATATTTTTAAGTCTTATGCGTTTTCTTGTGGCACAAAAAGTGGGACAAATAACGGTATGCGGGGCAATTAAGAAATATTGTGAAATCTGAAATACAAACCACCTGGATTCCGCAAGCGCCTGGGGCAGCGATCTTTTTCCCATGCAATAATATTCTTTACGTAATACGGTTATAACATCAATTAATAATTCGAAGAGAAAGGAAATAAAAAATAACGATTCATACAAAATGAAAGAAAAATAAAAATTTGGGAGTGTACAATAAGGCCACTTAATTGCAATTCCTCAAATTTAGATGCAATTATAATTCCAAATTAATTTTTGCGTCAGTTAATAAGCTTAGATTATATATTATTAATGTCTTTTCGTATAAATATTTGTTATGAATTCGCCTTTCGACTTTCTCTTTTTCTAAAAAGGAAATTTATGTGCTTCAGTTTATTTTCTAAATAAAGACTGAGTGTTACTTAAATTCTTTGCTTGTCAAATTTGAAAGAAAACTGATGATGGCTTAAAATTATTCATACAAAAATTATCTAAAAGAGAACTCAAAGTAAACTAAGTACTTTTTCTCGAGAGAAAAAAGTAGTGAAGAAATTAAATTCTAAAATAAACACTTGTATATTTATATAACATTTGAATGTTAACATTCAAATGTTATATAAATA
>BMAW01070518.1:384171-412356 GCA_019974015.1 Nephila pilipes | reverse complement strand
AGTCGATCGGACCAGAAACAGCTGAGTTATCGAGGTTGGAGTAAAGTCGTTTTGTAGTTTGTTTAAAAAATGGAAAAAACCGAGTTTCGTGTTCTGATAAAACATTGTTTTTTAATGGGTAAAAACACCGTGCAAGCGAAACAATGGATTGAAAAATGTTTCCCTGACTCTTGTCCATCAAAAGCAACGATTTGTCGGTGGTTTGCCGAGTTTAAACGTGGTCGTACCGACACAAATGACGCGGAACGCTCGGGTAGACCTGTGGAAGCCGTTACACCGGAAAATGTGAGTGAAGTGACACAAATTATAATGAAAGATCGTAAAGTGAAGCTCCGTGAGATTGCTGAGATGACACAGATATCATATGGAAGTGTATTTACTATCCTTCATGAAAAATTGAGCATGAAAAAAGTTTTTTCCAAGTGGGTGCCGCGATTGCTTTCGATGGAACAAAAATAGCAACGAGTCGATGATTCAGAAAGCTGTTTATCGCTATTTACTCGCAACAAAAAAGATTTCTTGCGTCGTTACGTGACCATGGACGAAACATGGATACATCACTACACTCCAGAGTCGAAGCGGCAGTCATCTGAGTGGCGCACAGCTGGCGAAAGCCGTCCGAAGCGTCCGAAAACGCAGCAGTCAGCTGGCAAAGTCATGGTATCAGTTTTTTGGGATACGCATGGCGTGATTTTCATTGACTACCTCGAAAAAGGTAAATCGATCAACAGTGATTATTATATTGACTTGCTGGTGCGTTTGAAGGAGAAAATCGCAAAAAAACGACCGCACAGTCTCGGGACTTATTGATCCATGTTATACTTATGTTCCTTTAGCTTAAATCTCTTAAGCTCATTTACATAACATCGGCTTATTTTAATTGTGTTATGTAAAAGATCAATTCATACAAGCATCTTTCTGCATAAAAACAAACCAATATGTCTGAATAGGATTGATAATTCTAATATATCTTACTTACTTGAAATCGATATCATTGCCTTATCATATGATGCATTTGATTTCGAAATTTAACGGAAATGTATTCAACTTCAAAACTTTGCATCCAGCAATACGCAAATTTTCTTACCACGTTTCTTCATCATACTCCATTACGCGATTAAATATATTCCCATTAATGAACACATCTAGTGGTGCCAGAAAAACCATTAACTATTGGAAAATCTCATTCAATTGTTCTCGAATCTATTGTTTTCTTTTACGCTTTGTGATTATATACGCATCTCTTAAGAATCCTCACGAAAAAATTTGGTTATATCACATCGATAAAGCTAATCGAAGTTTAGCGTTTGAATTTCCCTACACTGGACATAATTTTTATTTTTTTTTTTTCCCTCTATGAGCAAAATCTATATCTTGAAGCTTATGTCTTCAAAGTCGAGTTTATATATGTAACAAATGAGATATTACTTTTTTATGAGAATTCGATGGTTGCTTTTTGCTCTAAAAGTTTATTTAATTTTTCATCACAAAGGGAGCTTTAGTTTATGGACACAAACTCTGAATTCTTTCCCCTCCTCCCCCCTCGATGATGAATCGTTTGCTGCCGTTTTCTGTAGTCAGTGAAGCAAAACTTCGTTCAAAATCACAAAACTCACGAAGAGAAAAAACACGCAAAAAGCAAAGGACAAAAGTTCCCTTGGGAGAATTAACAGGTCACACAATTCCATCCAGTTTTTTCAGCGAAAAAAAATTATATTGTATGATATTACGTTATATATATAAGCAAAGGTTGCTTTAAAAAATTGTTTGTTCAAATTGGGGGAAAGAACAAGTTAAGGTTGTAGTTTTGTAAAATAACAAATACCGGTCACTCTTTGCCCCTCAAAATGCTCTTTTGTTGAGTTTAAAAATTCTCTGTTCAAATTGGATGAAAGGACAAGTTAAGGTTATAGTGTTGTGAAAACTATAACAAATAACAGCTTTTTGTCCTTCAAGATACTCTTGCCTTTCATCTTACGAATTCAAATGGTACTGGCACATCTGGAAAAATCTATGGTAGTTTTTCTTTTGTCAAAATACTTTGATGTGTCTTGTTGAAGCTGCCTGAATATCTCAAATGACATTCCAATTATATATATATATTAATTACTGCACATAAGGAATTAAATGAAGACAAACTACATGAGAATGATAGATGAGACCTAAGTATATTGTGTGGGCTAAAAACTGTCAAACAAAAGGTGACTTTTACAGGATGCATTGTCACGACCTAACAAATGGGGTTTTGTCCGATTGTTAGGCAGTTTTAGTTTTATTTAATTCTAATGCCATCTTTCCTTTTAATTAAATCGTTTGTACAAGACACCAATTGAAAGATGCGTTTGAGTAAGACAAAATATTTTATTAATTAATATAGAATAAATAAAGTGGCTCTCTTTCTCTCTCTAATCCCTCTTAACTCGTCAATCCTAGATTATGATCTAATAATAAAGAGTCTTAGCTTATAAATTCGTCGTTCTGCTTCAAACACTTCTCATTATTGCCGATTGTTATCTTGGAACTTTAATTAAGATTCACTTCAATCTAAAATATTAATTACGATGCTTCAATCCAACTTACAAATATCAGTATCAACTTACAATTAGTTTGTCGCTATCCTCTATTTCTCTTCATCTTCTTCAATTCTATTTCATTTATATATCACTATCGTTAATTCAATTCACTGCCCTTCTATGTTCTTCAAATTGACCTAATCAAGTTTCATTTTGGTTGGGAAGAAATTGTAATTTTATGCAATTCAAATTACTATAAAGTCCCCGAGATTAGTAAAGTGAAAATTGCGAATAGCTCAACATCACAAAATAATTTATTCAGCTGCAAGTGGGAATAAAGTAACCAGCTTCATCCCACTCAACAAATTCGAAATAACGACGCAATCGCTCACACTATTTGTAAAATAGCTTTTGAGTATAACTGCATTTTATCCTTAAGCATCCTGAAGTATTTTATGAATTTTCTTAATTGTTTTACCACGTTTAAAACAAAATGTCCATTTTGGATTGATTCTATCACAGGCAATGAAACTATAATTCTACTTGTGTGCTTACTGCTTACGATCTTCTTATCCAAACTGTTTTAAATTTAATTTTAGAAAAGATAAATTATTCAAATCGCCAGTCCATTATTTATCTTTTGAAAAATTCAACTGCTTGTTACGCGCTCTTTCCTCGTGCATTTTTATCAATCCTTATATTGTTCTATTGATGAAGTTGCTCTCAGCAATAAGTGATAACTCTTCAAACATTTTCTTCTTACCCCTTCCCATTCAAAATTTTTAAAGTTCCAGTTGCTGCTGGCTCAACTGAAATGTCACCGCTTCCGCGATTTGGAAAAAAAAGAAAACTATTGTAATGGGTTCTCTCACTCTCATTTGCCTTAACTAGTCTGTGGAGTTCCTTTACTTCCATGTTTAATATGAGAACCTCGCTTTGCAAAGGAACCATGATATATGTAAATGAGTCTTACTATTTAAGAAGAGTAGTTAACGGAAATGAGGAGAGATATTGTACAGGAATTGGAGTGAGTCGTAGAAGAAGTATATACGGAGGATAGAGCAACTGTCAGATGAAATTCAGAGATAGTCTGCCTAAATCAGACTTGGTTATTAGAGTCCCTCTAGGGATTACCTTCTTAAGGTAAGAACTGGGATCATGACACCGAGGTACTCTAGTGATCTTCTCTTTCCTGCGGGGTTTACTGTGTTTAGTAAACACGGTTGATGAACCCCAGGGACACCCAAGTGATCATGCTCATTTTCCACCCTCCTTGTCAACCAATTTTCCCTTCTCCTTGTGTGGCCGCTGTAGTGTAATGGTCATGGTCGTTGATGCTCGTTAAATCAGTCGTGGTCCGTTTGGAGAGGGAGGTGCCAGTGTAGGCGTTATCCTTGTCATTTGACCAGAGAGGAGTAATTTTATCATTTGACCAGCTAGCGTAAAATTGCGAGGTCCGTCGCTAATAGCCCTTGTGTTGTTTATAGTGCGACTTTAACAAAAACCAATCCAATCCCTTTCTTTTGCATCTTTCGTACAACTAGATCATAGTTTCACATGTTTTGATGCAAACTTGGCCCTCACGCCCTAAACATAATTTCACTCACTCGCACGTTATTAGAAGACTACTGTTTAGATTTCGCAAGATAAGTAGACATTATTATTAGTAGTAATTAGTCAGATGAAGTAAATCTTTCTCTCTTATCCACATATTTTATTTATTTTTATTACTGATCAATCAAGGATTTGAATAAATTGCTTAAGAGTTAAACATAATCTTTGAGTAAATATGTTTCTCATCTCCAACGAAGAGAAATCGTCACAATAAGTGAGTGTGGTAATTCCCAATAAGACACTTAATGGACTAGATGTTTTGTTCCTTAAATAGAAGTGTCCCTTAATACAAAGTAAATACATGTACTATTCAAAGGAACCTGGACTAATCGAATTGTGTGCGTGCGTGAACTCTTCTTTCCAACGCAAAAAATATTTGTAGAAAGAGCCAATTCAAGTTTTATTTTTAATGCTTCTTCAAAAACTATATAATGTTAAAGATTTTCTTATAATTTTTACTTTCATATCGTTTAACGGTTCAAACTGCAAAAATCTCAATGTTAATAAAGCCTAAATGATTTTATACTCTTCGTAGGAAAATTATAACTTAATATGCTTACGATATCAATTTTTGCATACCTTTCATACTATTTCTCATTCTTACGAACTCTGAAGAAATTTCGGATTTATATATCTTTTACAAGAAAAAGTTGACATTTAATTCTGATTAGTTAGTATTAATCGTTAAACATAGTGAGTGCTAAAGATTTTTATTCTCTTTTATCCATTGATCGTATCGTTCATTTTAAAGTAAATCACATAATGAAGACAAAACGAACTAGGAACAAAACTGGTTTCTTGTGAAAAAGGAAGAACAGAAATTTCAAACACGAAAATATATACTTTGCCTTATTACCGGGAAAATATTTAAAAAAAAACTACTTTTATGATAATATTACGCTGAATCACAAAGGAAGTTGTACAGCATTTAAATTAACACTTGCTGTATTCCATCTTAGTGAAACATGACCGAATAGTTTTTTGTAGATTAAAGTGAAGTGAAAATAGAGTTCATTAACTCACGAGCTTTACTGATCTTTCTTGACTTCGCAAGGAAAATCAGCGAAGCTTGTGTGTTTAATGAACTCTATTCAAAGAATTCAACACAATCAATCACTAAATTCCAGCTTGGGTTAGCACGACTGAACAGTTTATACATACACATTTGACTTCCCAATGCATCACGGTAAAGTTAGTTGATTTATATCGCATTTCAGAGCAAAACAATTGCTATTAAAAACACGTATGTCACTAAAAGTTACATAATCATTTATATTCATTTCTGTAGCCAAGAAATTAAAATCCACAGCATTTTCGAAGTTAAAAATCTCTTGCCTAGTAGAAAAATGCTAAAAACATATTTTATTGATTTTTCACCAGTAGAATCGACTGATTCTTCATAAGAAATAATATTAATATATAAGTAAAACTATATAAATTTGTATGGTTAAAAATAACCTACTAAATGCATTATCTTCATATTTATTTCATATTACATTCCTTTATTAGAAAATTTATATCAAATGTCTCATATTTTTACAGTGAATATTCAATTTTAGATTAATGTGATATTTTTTTCTTGATCTTATTCTTTTTATAGAAAAGATGACGCCTGTATACGGAAAGCTTTTAGATAGATGTACTATTAATATTGCGTTAATAAGTGTATTTGTGCAGAATAATCTATCATAGAACTAAACTGAAGTATAACCATACTTCCTTAAATTAAGTGAAGTAGATTAAGAGAGCTGTGCAAATCCAATTTCATTTTGATTTGAGAGATGCATAAACGGCATTTTTTTAGCTGTAAGGTTATATTGAATTCTGAGCTTTTTCAATTATTTTAAAACATTCTAGAAGTAGTGTTTTGCTCTAGTAACAAAGTGGCCGCGGCAGCCTAGTGATCATTGCTTCGGATTCATGGCTGGCGGTTTTCATTCAGTCGCGGGTTCGATCATTGGCCGCTAAAGACCCACCGTGTAGCCGAGGCTGATGCACGTTAAATCTGTCGGGGTCCAAAGTCCTCCCGTTGGCATGGGGTAGAAGTTAGGAGAGAGGGTTGCCAGCTCAGGTGTCGTCCTCGTCATTTGACTGTGGCTCAATTTTGTGGCTCAAAATTGGCCAATAGCCCTCGTGTTGCTTCTAGTGCGACGTTAATAAAAATTAAACTAAAAACTAAAGCTCTGGTAACAAATGTGAATTAAATGAATGAAAGGAGTAAGTTACTAAATATAGTGTTTTTTAGATTAATAGCTCGGCACCTTTCATTTCTTGAAGAAATTCGATGGAGGCCATTGAGTATATTAGGCATATGGAATTTTTTATTTATGGATTCCGTTTTTTCCATCTCTGTATAAATTCTGCTAGTCGCTTGTAAACCTAATACTCGTTAACCTTGTATAAAGGGTAGCTATTAAATAACGAAACTGGCGCGGCAAAAAATTTTGTTTTGTATTCATACATATTTACTTATTATCACATTCAATATACATCCCTCCTCTATCCTTACAACGTTTGATGTGAATCTTCCAATGTTCGAAACAGTGCAAGAAATCTTCTATCAGCTCCTCCAGAAAGCATGCCACTTTCTCTTTCAAAGCTTCAACGGACTCAAATCTTGTTCCTTTTAATGCAGATTTTACCTCTAGAAAACAGATAGAAGTCGCATGGCTCAAGATCCGGCGAATAATGCGGATGGTCTAACACTTGGATGCTGTACTTGGCTAGAAACCTCTCGATGGACAATGTGGAATTTCTTGCCCTTCCACAATTCGGGTCGTTTTTTCCATATTTTCTAACGGAGTTCAGCAAGAACGTGAAAGAAGTAATGTTGATTAATAGTTTGATGTTTAGGAAACCAGTGGTCCCCTGATTAAGGAAAAATCAGTCATCATTGTTTTGAATTTTGATTTGCTCATTCAGGCTTTTTTGGCTCTCGGCGAAAATGGGCTCTTCCAGTGGCATGTATTGGCGTTTCCTTTCAGAATCAGAAGTAAAAAACCACGATTCGTCACACGTCATTATCCTTTCCAATAAGTTTGGGTTATTTTCAATACCGTTCAAGTGTCAGTACAAACATTTTTGCGATGGTCTGGTGCAAACGTGAGAATTTTAGGTACCAATTTGGCACTCACTTTTTGCATATTAAAATCGCTGTACGGATTTTTTAACTAATAGTCTCAGCAATCGCACGCATACTTAGCCCAGTGGTCAGATCGAACCAGTTTACAGATTTTTTCGGCATTGTCATCCATTTTTGACGTGGAAGGGCGACCCAGTCGTGGATCATCTTCAACGTCTTGAAAACGCTTAAACCACTCAAAAGCACGAGCACGTGATAAAAATTTCATTGTCATCACTTCTTCTAATAAATTGTGGAAGTTTTTAAGTTTCATGTGAAATTTCACAATTCGCTGCTCTATTGTTACATTTATAATTATTTACTTCCGGCGAAACAAAAAAAAACTCTAAAGCGAATGATGGCTACGGCTATACTGATTTGTTAACAGAAGCGAGGGGCACTACATTCGAAAGAGAAGGCTTCACGCTAATAAATAGCTGTCGGTCGCTGGCGTTTGGCGTATGTGTATTCCTTCAGTTACAGCGTAAGTCTCTCTATTTTATATCCACATCTCGTAAAACAACGGATTAATTAACAAGTAGTGAATGAAAATGTGAAAAAGAAATCTGATAATAAAGAATAAGTAGTAAATATATAAATTTTAAATTATACTCGATAAGGAATATTTTTCTCCCTAAAATTTTCATTAAAACAAAAAAAAAATCGTTTAGTATGTATATTATTTACCATTTCCAAGCCATACACACCAATACGTAGTGGGAGGCTGGGAGGGGGTAAATTTGAACCTCGTATACGTCAGATTTATTGGTATCGAAACTCGTCCAGGTTTTCGAAAATCGGGGCTAATCGGAAATTGGGAAAAACTTTAGCAAAATAACACCTGCAGAAAATCTTATTGAAGACCTCTCACCTATTGAAGACCTCTGGTGTTATGAATCATATTTATAGACGATAAAAACATCTACTTTGTGAAAAATGCAGTACACTTTTTTTAGTATTTCCAAATTTAACAGTATAGCATTGTATGTCATTTGTCCCTGGTGATAAGAGGTATAACTACGATTTTCATGACTTTTTCATAGAATATTTATAAAGTGCCCTCTACTTGCATTCCTTTCATACATTTAGCGCCGTTAGATAACAGTCAAGGAAATAATTTCTATAAGTGGATGAAAAAAATAAACATGAAAATTTTCAAATCGTTTATGAGATTAAAAAAAAGAAAATCTCCCTGCATACACATCCGGCTTATTAGGAGATCTGAGTTAAGGAGGTCCGACCTGATATATATATATATGCCAACGCGGGACAAACATTCCCGTAGAAGAATTCTAGTTGTAACTGTCGACACTACATCTAGCCTTAATAACAGCTTTCATGACGTTAATCAGAACGAAAGTGATGTCCCTTATGGAATTTTTTGGGTTTTTTTTTTTTTTTTTTTTCGAAGAAGTCAAAATGGCAAGGTCGGGCACAATGACGCTGCGTTGTATTTCAACCTCATCTCAGTGTTGGTGGCCTCTTCTTCAGTTCTCAACGTACCAGCGACACCTAGGAACAAAGGAGCGAAATGCATCATAGTGAAAACATATAGCTTTCATGTATAGCAAGAAATCTGAAAACAGCTAAGAATCTATCACATTATGTAAAATAAAAACTATATATATATATAGTAACGAAAACATTTAATCTCTCTCGGTCCTCGGTCGTTATAATATAAACCAATTTATACCAATTCTTCATAATATATAAATTGCGAACGCACCAGTGAATTAATGCAAAACTGAAATTAATATGTACAAATTTAAAGGATCAAAAATGAGGGGATTCTTTTCAGACAAAAGACCTGTACAATAAAAAAAAAGTTGCTATATTTTGTTGATCCAGAGAAAGTGGAATTTATTACAAGGCTCAATGTCAAAAATAGTATGTATAGGATTATGCTCGCAATAAGTGTCAGATTCAGACGGTTTGCCTTTACACAAAATATGTACTTAACAGTTTATTTCAAGCTTAATCCCGGATTGTTAAGTTGCGGTACACTTGTGGCATAGATTGATAAACTCAGACTTTCCGTGAGAACTCGAGTGTTTAAGGAGATCAGAAAAGGACTACCTCTAATGTAAATATTTATGATGTGATTAAAAGAGATTAATAATGTACTCGCAATTTACTCTAGGGAGTGTCTTAAAAGTTTTTTGGCGAACTACTCATGAATTTATCACCTAAACTCATAACTTAAATTTAAATTCGAAATATATATATGTAATGTACATAACCAGAAGGTTGTGCTCATCATTATTTTCTGAGCCATGTTAAAGTGCGTATTGACTTGAAAAGCACTTGCGCTACTCTTTGGGAAAATAAGACTTAGAGTTTCGACAGAGCTACTCTTTAGCGGCGTCTAGACTCGAACTTGCTTCTCAACGGAAGCAACATTAGCAGCGAGCTGCTCTCAGGGGCTTACCTTCTTTTGATAAATATGGGCATCGTTCACCCGAACACCCTAGTGATCTTTTTCCTTTCTCATGGGGCTTTCTGTCTTTGTTAAACGCGGGTGACGCGCCCTTGAGGTTTCCTACCTCTATTTTCGACCCACAATCTTGTCAACTCATTATTATTTTTTTTTTACTTTCTACAGTTACACTTCGTTTGGTGCAAAATAGTCATGTCCGGCTCTTGGGCCATTAAACTTCACCATCATTCACTCAAACTGGCCGCGAGGTCACAACTATGATTCTCAAATGTCATGCATCATGACCCCGAGGCACCCTTTTGATCTTTAACTTTCCTATGGGTTTCACTGTCTTTGGTAAATACGGGTGACGCACCCTCGGGTTACCCTAGCAGTCCTTCTCTATTTTTGACCCTCCTTCTTGTCAATCAATTTTTGGCTTTTTTTTTTTATTATTTTGTACGTCTGGACCACAGTTATATCTTGTTTGGCGCAGCATAGCTACATCTGGCTCTTGCACCAATAACCTTTACATTCGCTCACTTACACAAAAATCACAGCCACCGTGAGCAGAAAAGAAATCTACGACACCACGTCTTCTTAATCTGATCAGCCTCAAACACCGACAGGAAATGGATTGCCGCGAGTGGCTCGTGAGCAGTTCTTTTCACTTATATGCAACTGCGAGCTGAACCTTTCGGAATCTGATCGGCTCGCTAATGTATACAGTTGGCGTGGTGTGGATGTTAGGAGAGGGGGGGGCCAGCTCAGGTGTCGTCCTCGTCACTTGACCGTGGTTCAAAATTACGAGGTCCGTCGCCAATAGCCCTCGTGTTGCTTCTAGTGCGACGTTAATAAAAACTAAACTAAACTAAACAAACGCTAATGTATACAAATGTTTTCGAGATTTGAAGGAATTAATATCTGTGCACATGTGGATCGTATTTTTTTCACGTTTGCAATAGTATTTTTTTTTATCCGGGATGTTTATTGTTTAATTCCTGTTTTATAGTTCCGAATGTCATCTCTGAAAGTATGGGGAAATCAAATTATAAGTACTTTTAGAAAAAAGATTAACATTTATTTAAAAAATACTGGCAAACACTTTTATGGTAGTTAGTTATAAATTTATCTAATAGTTGCAACACAAATGCATTGAAGTTTCCTGGGATTCTTAGAAGTATTTAACGACATTCCGAGTATTTGTTGTGTTTAGTTTTTATTAACGTAGCACTAGAAGCAACACGAGGGCTATTGGCGACGGACCTCGTAATTTTGAACCATGGTTAAGTGACGAAGACGACACCTGAGCTGGCATTCCCCTCTCCTAACATCCACACCACGCCAATGGGAGGACTTTGGGCCCCGATAGACTTAACGTGCATCAGCTCCGGCTATACGGCAGGTCTTTGGCGGCCAAGGATCGAACCCGCGACTGAACGAAAACCGCCGGTCACGAATCCGAAACCATGACTACTAGGCTACCGCAGCCCGGTATTTGTTGTGTACCTCATGTTCTATATTGTGGCTGCGGTAGACTAGTCGTCATAGCATCGAGCTCGCGGCTGGTGTTGCTTTCGTCGAGTCATGGGTTCGAGCCCTGATGCCTCTAAAGACCCACAGTGTAGAGCAGCTAATGTGAGTTAAAACTGGTCGAAGTCTCACGGTCCTCCTAAAAGAGTAGTGTGGAAGTTTGGAGAGCGAGGTGCAAGCTCTGGTGTCATCCTCGTCACTTGACTGATATTCAAAATTACGAGGTCTGTCGCCAATAGCCCTCATGGAGCATCTCAGTACGAATTTATATACAATCACTCGTATTCTGCGGGGGGGGGGGGTTAATTTTATTTCCAAAATACATAGGGAGTGCCATTATCTGTGTCTGAAAGAGAATGGAAAGCATTTATTGTATGATTTTGTAAGAAACTTGGAGATAATTGCTTCATAAATATTTCTTACAATGGTGCAACATACAAAATAATAACGTCTGAACATGATTGTTGGAAAAAGTATGAAACTAAAAGAGAAAGACGAGCGTGCCATGAAACTCTTTGTATGCATTCGTATTTATGAATACATAATTATGCTGAACAAAGTTTTTGTAGGAAATAAAAGATAAAACCAAAAAAATGTTTCAAAGAAAATTTAAGAAACGTATTCGAATACTCCCAAACTGGATGTCTCAATTGTCTAGAAAATTTCCACTTACGGGAATAATCAATAACATGAATATAACATGTTAATGTAATGATCAATAACATGAATCCTTTTAATTAACGATTTCCCCCATTAATTATGTATTCAGTGTGTAATAATAGTACCTCTTTATTATTTGATTTGAGTCGGATATCACCTTGAATTATTAGAGATTACTTGAGAGCAGTTTTGGAGAAAAATGGTCTTCATATATATATTTTAGGATAGTCTTAAAGGAAAAATCTCGCGTATTCTCCTCATGTCTGTTTACGTATTCACGTTTTCTTGATAAGGAAAATATCAAGAAGCCCTGCACAGTTAGTAGGACTAAGTAGAAGATACGCCAACTTCAGGCAGACATTTTGTAACGTGGTGCTATTCGCAAATCATCCCTCAACTAACATATTGGTTTACTTTCTGATTTTTACATTTTCAACTCCTTATCAACCTAATAAAACGTGACTACGCAAATTAGATTAATATTAGAAGTGTAATGAACGGATTTAAAGTAATACATATATAAAAGAGACGAGTAATTAAATATTAGATTTAGAGTGAGTTGATTGAGTAATGATTTGGTACTGAAATTCATATTTATTAATAGTATGTAGACGCGTAGATAGCATGTGTGAACCTACATAGATTGTTATGGGACAAGTTTGCAAGATCCCTCTAAATGAGTATATAAGAGCTGTTACTCAAATCATCATAAGTTAACTCTCTCGTACCCGAGCACGCTGGTAAGATTGATCTGTAATATTCACGAGAGAATATTTTACAAACGTCTTGAGAGTTGGTAAGCAGAGAGGTACTATATTAATGATTTAGGAAATATAAATAAACTGGTGAGAGCATTCACCTGTCTCCTCATAATTTGACTGTTAGATTTCTGTTATAAAAAGTTGGTTGGTTGGTTGGTTTTATTAACGCCACACTAAATAGAAGCAACACGGGGCTTTTAGCGACGGACTTCGTTAATTTGAACCTCGGTCAAGTGACGAGAACGACACCTGAGCTGACACCCTATCTCCTAACTTCCACACTACGCCAACGGGAGGACTTGGGATCCCTACAGATTTAACGTACATCAGCCCCGGCTACACGGCGAATCTTTAGTGGCATCAAGGCTCGAACTTAGTACTCAACGAAAATCGCCGGTCTCTGAGAATACCCTGAACACGATATTTTTTCGCAGAACAATATCCTAAACATTTCCGTAGCTATCGAGATAAATCTTGCGGTCCATTTTCAAGGAAATAACTGAAAAAGAGACAACTTTCTTATTTTAAAAATAGTTACTATTTATTTGTAAATTTCATGGTAAGTAAAAATGGCAAAATGTACGTAAAAATACTGCTGTATTTTTAATTCAGGTATTATTAGCATAAAATGTTTTTTTCTGTGAAAACGATTTTAGTATACTGAAGAAATTGTTTGAAGATTTCAAATAACATATCATCATATGTGCCTAAAGAGAGGGCTTCTATATCTACAAATGATTTCTTTGGTACACTAGGACCATATCACATTATTTACACTCTCATTTGGGTTTTGGGTACAGCCATGCAAACACTTTTTCAATAGTTCTGGCTTGGACAAACCCTAAAAATGGAACTCGTAAACTCCACAACAGGACAGGAAAACTTTTTTATGATGGTTTTTCCAGTCAATTCTGCTTTTTTAAACTTGCGTCATGTATCGGCATTTGATGGGCAAAATATATTATGAGGTTTTTCATCAGTAGATAGTTTGCGTAAAAATATTGCCACGGCTTGTTGCTGATCAGAACTGACAAATCCCACTCCTAACTTCCACACCATGCCAACGGAAGGACTTAAAGCCTCGGCTACAGAGCGAGTCCTTAATGTCCTCAAGGCTCGAATTTACGGGTCGACGAAAACCACCAGTCGTGAGTCTGCGACCATGACCTCTAGGCTACCGCGACCACCTGTGATAAAAGCTTTTAACTTGGTGACTTGATAGATTATAAACGATGGCAATAGAAATGAATAACAGGGAGGCGTTGAAATTTAAAATTTAATTTAGAGAAATTTTTGAAGTCGCAATGGATGTGATCGATACGTGTAGACACATTTCGCAACTGTAGTCAAATGATCCTAGGCACCCCAGTGATATTTTTCTTTCCCATGGAATTTATTGTCTTTCGTAATCTCGGGTGACACCCCCCTCCTCGGGTACCCTAGCAACTCTTTTCCATTTTCGACTCTCTTTGTCAACCAAGTTTTACCTTTTTTCAAACGTCTGGATCAGATTTACCTCGTTTGGAGCAGCATGGGCATTATTGGCTCTTACGCCATAAAAATACTATCAGTCAGATTATAAACGTGAACCTGAGCTGATGTGTAAAGCAAAATATTTCCACATCAAACTAATTAAAAAGTTTGAAGTCATGATAGATTTATTATGCTGTAGTTCTCACAGCTCCAGTGACTGTCTTGTGGAATAGAAGTTTGAAATTTCGTAAGTGTCGGCTATAAAACAAATTTTAACATCCAAGACATTGCAACACCTATTAAAATAGAATTAAATTAAATAAGATTATACCTGTAATCTCATTCTTCCAGAATTCCTACTCTCTTAACACAGATATATTCAGTATAATTGAAAAATTATCGTAGATTTTTTTCAATTGCAATGTAAGAAGCAGGACATTGGTTTGGTTATCCTTGTCATCGGTAACTTACTTTAAAATGATTCTGTAACCCACTCGACCATAGACTGGTTTCATATTTTGTTCTTGTATTGATTTTCTGAATTTGAGCACAAATTTGAATTGAATTAACGCTCTTTGCCCATAATTTTAAAAAAGATGTTTTCATATACACGTAACGTTGAAAATAAAAATTATTACTTTTTTCGTAAAAAAGTAACATATCTATAACGAAGAAACATCTGAAAAAGTATTTTATTTTTATGTAACAATTTTCTTTTCAAGTTCAATTGGCTCGTATGATTTGTGATAATACATTCGAATTTAGTTAAATGGTCATTATTTCGAGCAATAATTATGACTTCTGCTTAGAGTAAGAGCTTTTGTTTAGTCAAATGTGTATATATATATATATATATATATATATATATACATTTCAAAGAAAGATTTACATAAATCAGAAATATTTAACATAGAAAATATCTGTTTTTTCCGATTACTAGGCCTTGTAAGTTTAGTGGTCATGATATCGCTAGCTCGAAATCGTCGTGGGTTTGAATCTTGGTGCCCCTAAAGATCCATTTGTAGCGGGATGATGCACGTTAAATCTGTCGAGGTTTCCAGTTCTCTCGTTGACGTGATGTGGAAGCTTAAAGATGGAGGTTCTGACTCAAGTGTCGTCCTTGTCACTTGACTTCGAATCAAAATTACAAGGTCAATCGCCAATAGTTCTGTGCGACGTTAACAACCATGATTAATTATTCACTTTTAAAATTTAAGGAAATTAGTCAATTATTTGTTTGAAGATCACTATTAACTTCACTTTCAATTCCTGAGAAAGGAGCTAATTAATACTTTATTCATTATGTAATTTTTACTCTATACGTTATAAAAAGGCATAAAATCGAGTCAAAATGTACTTAAAAATGTAATCATTATGTAAAGCATCGGAAAAATTTAAAATCTTCTTTAAGCTACAAAAGTAAATTGTACAATAAAGCAGTTCTAGTACCTTAAATGCCTATAGTATTTTCCATATCCCTGGTCAAAAAAATTAACTTTATTATATATTATGTATGTATATTCATATTTTTATTCTTCACAAAGGTATTTAGTCGTATTCTATTAACAGATAAGTTAATTATATTTTCATTCAATTGCTGGTAAAGGCCCACACGTTTATTCGCTCATTTTATATCGTTTTTAGATTCCACCTATTTATTGATATTTCAAACTAAAACACCTTCATATAAAAAATGTCAAAAACAAAACGAGTACTGAAGAATAATAAAAGATAAAAATTGTTTTGTTTTCGTAGGAGTTTAAAAAAAAAAAAAAACAAGTTCACAAGTTAGTCAGTCCAACGAGAATTCGCTACAAGAACACTGATAAAATGCAACCCACGCGTTTAGGGTAGGAAAAAAGTAAGTAAAAAGAACACTCACTTCTAAGAACTACAAAAATAAAATAAAATATATTTTCACCAAAATCTTACCAGGAAGAAAAAAAAATGAAGACGACGAAAAGGCCAATTGCGTTAATCCTAAAGACTTATGGCCCAACCTTTTCTTTAAAAAAAAAAAAAAAGAAAAGAAAGAAAGAAAGCCGAAAACAAATACTTTCAAAAAATGATCCATGACTTCAGAAGAGAAAGTTTGGCCAATTAAATTGTTTTGTTTTCGTATCAGTTGCGTGTAATGGACTCGACCCTTCAAAGTTTGACCTAGAATAGTGATCACATCTTTCTGGTTTTAACGCCCTAAAGCTAGATTAGACAATTAAGGTGACCAGAGCTGTGCAAGGTGGACCCAACATTAGTTCTTACCATTTTCTTTTTTCCGAATGACGTCAGTGTCAACATGGAGAATCCACTGTAACATTCAGTAATTTATTAAGAAAACAATATGAAAGATGCGAATTTGGAAAGCAGTTTAAAGTTAGTTTCGGGTCAAAAACAAGTTTAAACACTGCATGTGTTTGATGAGGTTTTTTTTTATTCATATTTATATTTATTTTTATTTATTTATTTATTATTTTAAAAGGTCAATTGTTCATTGATCTAGTTGCGGTTAGTTATTGTGTGTGTATACAATGTTTTATCTGCATTATGTAATATTCTTTTTTTTTTTTTTTTTTTTGTACTTTTTAGTCTACTTTCAAATAAAGCACGTAAGATAGTTATGAAATATGTTCGTTTATTTCGAGTAATTGAACGAAAAATTAAGTGATAATTTTTTTTAAAATATGGGTGTGTGTTTTCAATATCAGCAAAAAATATTTGTTGCAAAAAATAAATTCTTTTAATATTCAGTTTTAGAAATATAATTATAACTTTAAATGCATATGTTTTTTTAGTCGTATAATATAGGTATTGATTAATTATTGTTTCCGTAAAAATATTTTATTAGGTAAACGTATTTCTAAGTCTGAATAAAAACAGAAAAATTGTAATTAAATCCCATATCCAAAAAGAAAATTATCATTTATCATACCTTTGTTTGTCACAATCCATTTATAACTGATTTTTTAATTGTAGAATTTATTTTATACATTAGAGAGTTGAAAACGAAATTTATAAATACGAAACAATCATACGCTTGCTATGATTGCATATTAAAAAAATAATAAAATAAAAAAATGGAATACAATAAAATAGTAATTTATTTATATAACAATTATAATCTATTTCATTGATAATTCATTAACGAAAATATTAAAAGTATTTTTTGCTGGTTTTCTGTGCGTATCAAATGCAAATATTTTTGGTGGTTTCTTTCTTGCAACATAAATAATTAAATAATAATTAAAATTTAAGTACATGAACTACAAATATTTATGCGAAATTTCAAAATCAGTTGAAAGTACCATATTGTAACAATGCTATTTTTATTTTCCTTTCTTTCACAAGTGTGTGTATATATAGAGAGAGAAGAGGGCTCATAAAGTACCTGTTTTTAATGACGGATCGCGTTGTTAATGCAAGTTGATGTTACTTGCATATTACCATTTGTTAAATGTCGCCAAAACAAATTTAGTTCATTTTTCACCCTTTAGTTATTGATCTTCTTTAGATAAGTTTGGGAATCATGACCCTGAGATATTCTAGATATCTTTTTCAGTCGCATGGTGCTTACTTTCTTTGGTAAACAGGCGTGTTACGCCTAAAAAATTTCCTCTATTTTCGATCCTTCGTCTTGTTAATCAATTTTTACTTTGTTCTTCCTTTTTTCTGTTTATATTACAGCTTAAACAAGTGTTTGACGCATCTTTGCCAGATTTGGCTCTTGCACCCCAAACTCTGTCACTGACTCACAGGTTAGTTTTGTTTTGGTAGCCATTCGTTGCGAATTTAAAATTTGATCGCTGTGAGGTCGAGTCATTATCGTCGATGAAACCTAGATTCCTCATTATTCACCAGAAATGGAGCAACAATCAAAGCAATCTGTTGTTTCCGGTAAATCTGTTCTAAAGATGTCGAAGACGGTCTTATCGGACACATTTTTTAGATACGAAGGGCATTATACTCATAGACTTCTTTGGAAAAGGGGAAATAGACATAGCTTCAAAAGATAATTAATCTTACCGTTACGGTCACTGGAGTCTAGTGGTCATCGTCGCAAACTCGCAGCACGCGTTATATCATTGAGCTGTGCAAGTCCTGATGCCACTAAAAACGCACCATCTATTAGGATTTGCTTGTCAAATCTATAGACGCTCTAAGTTTTCCCGTTGCAGAGGTGGGGAAGTATTCTCATTGATTTTCCTTCTTCAGGTAGGTACCGGAATCATGATCCTCAGGCAACCTAGTGATCTTTTTCTTTCCCTTGGAGTTTATTATTTCAAGTAAATAAGGGTGATGCTCGAAAGGGATACCTTAGCAATCCTTTCCTATTTTTGACCCTTTTCTCTTTTTTTCCAACGTCTAGATTACAGTTACATCTGTTTTGGTGCAGCTCTTGGGGCAAAAATTTTCACCACTCACTCTCTTTGGTGTGGAAGTTTGGAGATGGAGGTGCCAGCTTAAGTGTCATCCTTGTCACTTGACACAGGCTCAAAATTACGAGGACCGTAATAATAATATTAAATAATCGTACAGAAATATTTATTCCACACACATAAAATATTACGCTCAGATAGAGTAGATGAGGTTTTTTTTTATTATTATATTCTTTCCTTAAAGTAACAGCTCTCTGGGGGTTACCTTCTATAGGTAGGTACGGGTTTCATCACCCGAAGCACTCTAATGATGTTTTTCTTTCCCGTGGGTTTTAATGCCTTTAGTAAACACTGATGACGCCCCCCTAGGATACCTTAGAATTTTTCTCTACTTTCGACTTTTTATCCACTTTTTCTATTTTTTTTTTCAAGCGTCTAGATCACAGGATACACTGTTTGGCACAACTTAGCCAAACCTGGTATTTGTACCATTACCCCCACCCTATCATCACACTTCTAAATTAACCCGTGTGGTGACCGGATATGACAGAACAGTCCCATGTATGTCGTAATAGGCGACTAAAATGGGTACCTAGTGTCTGGGGGTATAGCCAGGCACCCTGCCCCTTGGGATAATATCAGCAGACCTCAGGGACTTCCTTCTTTTGGTTCGAATGGGCATCGTAATCCCGAGGCCTCCTAGTGATATTTTTCTTTCCCATGAGGTTTCCCGTCTTTGGTAAACATGGGTGACGCTCTCCCGGATTACCCTAACTATTTTGGACTCTCCATCCTGTCAACCAATTTGTGTCTTTTATACGCTTTTTTTCACACATCTAGACCACAGTTAAATCTTGTTTGGCGTAACATAGTCATATCTGGCTCTTGCGCTAATAAAATTCACTTTCGCTCCCACGTATTTACACTTCTAAACGTAAAGTATACAAATATTTATATTATACGGATGATAATATTCGTGGACTAGCGGCCGGCGGTTTTCGTTCAGTCGCTGGTTCGATCCTTGGCCGCCAAAGACCCGCCGTGTAGCCGGGGCTGATGCACGTTAAATCTGTTCGGGCCCCAAAGTCCTCCCGTTGGATTGGTGTGGATGTTAGGAGAGGGGGTGCCAGCTCAGGTGTCGTCCTCGTCACTTGACCATGGTTCAAAATTACGAGGTCCGTCGCCAATAGCCCTCGTGTTGCTTCTAGTGCGACGTTAATAAAAACTAAAACTAAAACGGATGATAATATTATAGTAGAAATAAAGCTAATAAAAATTTTTACTAAACGTAACGGGAACCATCATTTTTCTCCGGAATTCGTAAAATTATCAGGAAAGCTTCAAATATGAGTGCGTATTTTATACTCTTAACTAGTGATAATATCAAAACTATCAGTAATTTTATGCTTTTGAATTTATTTATTTTTTATTTTTTTAATTTATTTATTTATTTTTTTATTTTTTATTTTTTTTTTAATTTTTTAAGCCCAGACATTTTAGTAATTTAATGAGAATCAAGAAGCTAAAAATATACTTTTAGTAACGTCTGGATTTCGTTCTTCGTATTCAAATCTCACAATTCTTCAATGGTAATTTTTTTTTACTTAGAATTCTCTGTCTGTATATTATATTCATATAATGCAATAAAAATATATACTACTTTCCTCACATCACTGAACAATTGAACTATGTTAAAGAAAACATGTTCATCAAAAGTATTTAACGAATGAATGTGGAATCCTGCTTATCTAGTGCATATAGTTCATTCTTCATGGTAATTTTTCACATAAATTACATATCATCATTATTAACAAATAATTAATCATGTTATCATGTTATTCTGCGAAAAAAAGCTCAGATTAAAATCATTCAAATAGCTAATAGCATGACTTATATTTACTATATTCGCACGTATTAATTTGATTAAAACTAATTATTATTTGCGAAAATTTTAAATCAGTTAAAACGTTTTAAATTTATAAAGGTACAGGAAATCACAAATATTAACAAAAGGGTGTGTGTGTTGCAGTTATTATTAAAAAAAATTTCTTTTATATAGATACAAGTATATATATATATATATATATATATATATATATATATATATATATATTTATAATTTGCTTTATCTTTTTTACAAAGTCAGTTGTGTGATTTTCGTAAAGTATATAAAACGTAAGAAATTTAAACCTACAAGTTTTTTTGAATTTATTATATATATAGAGAGAGAGATACACAAAATATCATTAAGTTTATTTTTTTCATTTTATGTTTGCCTTTTTCCTTAAATATGTAAATTCCTATTATAGACATAAAAACTGTACACTTGAATGAACTAGTTTTGGATGTCAATTTGTATAAAATACACACACAGTATGCCTCTGTAATAGATAAGTTGTTGGTTGGTTTTATTATTAACGTCTCACTAGAAGCACATGAGGGCTACTGGTGACGGACCTCGTTATTTTGAACCTCGGTCTAGTGACGAGGACGACACTTGAGTTGACACACCTCTTCCCTAGCTTGTACACCATGCCAGAGGGAAGGCTTTGAACCTCGACAGATTTAACGTGCATCAGCCCTTGTCACACGCGGGTCTTGAGTGGCATCAAAGCTCGAACCCACGACTCGACGAAAACTAGTGGCTGCCAGTCGGCGACCATGACCACTAGGCTATCGCGGCCACTCTATAACAGATATAAACTCCTAATTAAGTTTATTAACACGGAAGAAGCTTCTTATTTAATGGTAGAAATTGTTGTTCTTTTTTTTTATTGAATTAGTTTTAAGCAAGGCAAATATATTTGTTTGTTTTAAAACGCTAACTCCCACGCAAGCGCATAAATGTTTTTTCGAAGAATCTTAAACGTAATCAGGTCGCCAAGAGATACATCTTACTTTCTTTAGAAAATTGTTTCTTGATTCTAAATTTGCGATGTAAGAAACAGGGTAGAGTTTGAATAAGTCCAATCCCCGAATCAAGGTTGACTAACTTCGAAGCTAGTGGGAAAGTATTGCTTTCTATAAAAAAAGATCATTAAGGGGAAAGAAAATAAACTAAAAGATTCCATTGCTCCCCTTAATTCGCTGTAGAATTGTAATTCTTCTAATTGCAACGATTAAGATGAAATTAGATAACATTGAAGTTTCTCTAGACTCATTCAAAAGGAAAGGAATTTTTTTTTTTTTTTTTTTTACATTTTCTTTTTTGAAAAGTAAAAATTCTGGTAGAAATGAAAAAAAGATTTCTACTTCTAATAAAGCGGATGAAATAAAAAGGAATTTCGTTTCTAGTTATATGTATATTTCCTAAATATATAAAATAATCAATTGACACAAAAGGGTTGGAAATATAAATAAAAGTTTTTAAAAATCTTCTATTTAAATTTTATCTTGTTGAATCTGAAACATTTTATCTGAACATAATCTAGATATCCTAAGCAAATTCCTTTTTCTATGCTCTGACATTAGCTTCTAAATCACTAAGTCAAAAATTTCCAATATCAAAATTCATAACTTTCAAACAAACGCATTTATGTTCTTGGTTTCAACATTTCTGTCTTAAAAATTTACACACTTACAAAGTCCTATTTTTAATTGCCGAAATTTCTTATAAAAGAGCAGAAACATTGATTTGAATTGGGAACAGACAACTTATATCTAATCGATATGTGACTCTGTCGCATTACGTTCATGGTTCCTAACTCGCGGATGGCTTTGTTTCTGTTTAGTAGCGGGTTCGAGTCCTAGTGCCACTAAATACTTACCATGTAGCAAGGCTGATGCACATTAAGTCTGTCAAGGCTCCAATTCTTCCCGTTGACGAGTTGTGGAAGTTTGGAGAAAAAGGTGCCAGCTCAGGTGTCGTTGCCAATTGACCAAGGTTCAAAAATTACGATGTCATTCGCCAATAGCCCTGTTGTTGCTTCAAAGCGGGGCTTTAATAAACAATGAGTCTGCTACAGATTTCAATTACTTCGATTCTTTTGAGTTATTTGTGACCGCTGTAGCCTAGTGGTCATAGTAGCGGACTCGTAGCCAGCGTTGTTTTCATAGAGTCGTGTTTTCAAGCCCTGTTTCCAATTTTGAACCGCCATGTAGCGGGACTGATGCACGTTAAATTTGGTCTAAGTCCCGAATCCTCCCGAAGGCGAGATGTGGAAGTTTGGAGAGGGGATTAATAGTTCAGATGTCGTCCTCGTCACTTAACCGAAGCTACGAAATCCGTCACCAATAACCACCGTGTTGCTTCTCAGTGCGATGTTAACAAACAGTAAATCAATCAAAAATGACATTAATAAACAATTATAATCACTCCATTTATTTCCAGTAATTCCCTATGTATTCCAATTTTTATAAACAATGATAATCCGTATGGTATCAAGATTCAAATTATGCGGTATATCTCGGGTCTTCTTTAATCTTTTTTGTTCCTAAAGTTTCATTTTGAATTTATAGTTTCTTTATTCTGTCTCATGCGTTATACTGATGTTTAGATGTGCAGAAATTATTCACAGAAAGGGTAAAATATCATACAAAATTTTGGCATTTCTTTATGGCATCGTAATAAATCACTTTATTTATAAGAGAAGTGCAAAAAGGCATAAATTACTTTAATATACTCTCCTTTTCTATCTTTTTCACACCCAAGGAGCCCAGCTAAACCAATAAGGGATTAGAACCATTAAACAGATGTCCCTCATAAAGACCACCATTCCTATAAATTTAAATGAAATATTTCAAAAAAATTTAATATTTTTAAATCAAAGCTTTCATTTAAAGATAGACTAAAATATATATAAAAAAAAATTAAATATAAAATAATATATACGAGTAAATTAAAAAAGCATGAGGAGCTTAACTAAAATACCTAGGTAATCAACTGCTCACAAATTAAGTACCATAGATACACTGCTCAAAAAATTAGTGGAAACATGGTTTTAACGAAAATGTGCAAATATTTATATCGATATCACCAAACAAAACGTCCATAATTTAAAGCGCAGCAAAATACTGGAAAAGAAAATTTCTTATGTAAATCAGAATTCATGACATCGAAAACCTAAAAAAAAAAAAGGATAAAAGTGCAGAAACTTCTTTTTTTGCTGTCTAAGATGTAAAATTCAACTATTCAGATATTGTTTTGAGAAAAGATGGCTTAGTTTAGTTTAGTTTTTATTAACGTCGCACTAGAAGCAACACGAGGCCTATTGGCGACGGACCTCGTAATTTTGAACCATGGTCAAGTGACGAGGACGACACCTGAGCTGGCACCCCCTCTCCTAACATCCACACCACGCCAACGGGAGGACTTTGGGCCCCGAACAGATTTAACGTGCATCAGCCCCGGCTACACGGCGGGTCTTTGGCGGCCAAGGATCGAACCCACGACTGAACGGAAACCGCCAGCTGCGAGTCCACGACCTTGACCACTAGGCTACCGCGGCCCGAGAAAAGATGGCTTGAAAATGTTACAACGACGTGACTTACCGGAATCCATGGCTTGGCGTATCAAAGGGAGATTTGAATCCGTATAAACACAAAGAAGTGTAACAAACACTGCTGGAGTGTCATTTCAAGTCCTTGGAATCGATTCCAAAAAAAAAAAAGAAAATGCTAGATGTCGACCAAGGCAAGGTCATTCATGTATAACCACAGCAACTGATGACCGATATATCCTGTTAACGGCTCGTCGAGTCAGAACGCACGAGGCTTCTTAATAGCTAAAACAGTTACTTTTGCAACAGGACGAAGGATATCAAGCCAGACTGTTCGAAATAACCTTTATTATGGTGATCTCTATGTACCTAAGCCAATTGTATGTATTACATTGATCTCAAAACAACATATTATCCAAAGAAGGTGAGCTGCTGAACATCGAGATTGATTGCTACGAGATTGGAGACACGTGATGTTTACTTACGAGTTCCGAATCAGTCTGAAATGTGACACCCTACATGTTTTGGTAAGAGAGAAAGGGGCACTGGAAATAACTCCATTCGTTCGGGAAAGATCATTTTACAGACGAAGTGGATAGATAATATGGGCTATAGAATCAGTATAGGTAGAACTTACAGACCTACATATCATTCGTAATGGCAGTTTGATGGTCCAAAGGTATGCGGACGAGATACTGAGACCTCATGTCGTACCTTACGCTTCAGCCATTGGAGATTCCTTTCTTTCAATGGGTTTTCAATGCCAGATCTCATACAGGTCGTCTTTTGGAGAACAGGCGTAAAGCTGAAACAACACAGCGTATGGAGTAGCCAACATGTTTTTCTGACCTAACTTCGATCGAGTATGTTTGGGACACACTCGAACGACGCACAGCAGCAAGAGCAAGGCCTCATTTTACTGTCCGGCACTTGGAGATGGCACTTTTTCAGGATATATGCACTCCCTCCAAGATTTTTTTCACGCAATTGAAATATTTCAGGTTGATTTGGTTCGGTTGGTTTTATTAACGTCGCACTAGAAGCTATACGAGGGCTATTGACGACGGACCTCGGTCAAGTGAGTGATTTTGAACCTTGGTCAAGTGACGAGGATGACACATAGGTTGGCACCCTTCTCCCCTAGCTTCTACTCCATGCCAACGGGAAAGCTTTGATCCACAACAGATTTAACGTGCATTAGCCCTGACTACACGGAGGTCTTTAGAAGCATTAAGGATCGAAAAAGCGACTCTACGAAAATAACGCTGACAGCAAGTCCGCTACCATGACCACTAGGCTACCACGGCCACTAAAATATTTCAGGACAATTATTTTATTATACTATTATAGATGTTCTAAGTTGTAAGAAATTAGTTTTTTTTTCTTCTCGTGTTTAAATTTTTTTCATCACAAAGTGAAAAAATTATTTCATCTAAACCAATTTAGAAAAGTTTTTTCTGAAAATAGGCTTCTAGGTCAGTGCTTATAAACGAAGAGAAGGGGTGCATCCCTATAGAGGATGTACCTTCCCATCCCCCAAACAGTTTCCTGGGAAAGACTTACAGCAACCATTCTCTTCTTGTAGACAGTGATTTTTGAGCACATCAAGAAGTTCTTCCGATAGATCCTGTTTGCGGAGTTAAATCGTCCACGATTGGTAGTCCCGTCTTTCGTTAACGAGCAGTAATCAAGAAATTGAATTGATATATTCTTTGGTCAAACAGTTAAGATGAATTTTACAACTTTAAATTTGCTTGAATATTTTTTCTTAATATTTAGATTCGATAATGAGTAAGAGGAATCAGCAGTCGATTTTAAATTATATTCTTCATCTGATGAAAAAAAATCCAAATGTCAATTTGAAGTAGTAAAGTATACATTAAATAGCACCAAAGAAGTAGAAAATCACCTATCAGAGGTTGAATCACGTTAAAACTGTTGAGGCTCCTAAGTCTTTTCAGACGTAGTGTGGAACTTTGGAGAGGGAAGTGCCAGCTAGGTGTCGTCCTTGGCACTTGAACGAGGCTCAAAATTACGAGGTCTGTCACCAATAGCCCTCGGCGTTCATAAACAGTTTTCTTAGTTTTTCTAAGTTCGGCGTTAATAAACAGTTTTAGTTTAGTTTTTTTATTAACGTCGCACTAGAAGCAACACGAGGACTATTGGCGACGGACCTCGTAATTTTGAACCTCGGTCAAATGACGAAGACGACACCTGAGCTGGCACCCCTTCTCCTAACTTCCACACCACGTCCATGGGAGGACTTTGGGTCCCGACAGATTTAACGTGCATCAGCCCCGGCTACACGGCGGGTCTTGGCGTTAATAAACAATCACTATCACTCTCCGGTTCCCTTTTCAAAGGTCTTTAGATAACTATTGTTGAAACCATAGAGTAACAATACTGGAAAATCTTTTTTAATGACTGGGAGGTTCAATGGCTTGAATAAATGTAACAAGGTTTGGTTTTCAAACTTTCTTATACACTAGAGCCTATCAAAGTTTCATCTACTTAATATGTCTAAAATAATTTTCCTCCCCTCTCGTAAAATAAATTTTACCTTTCTTTTCCATTTTTCAAACGTCTAGTTTACAGTTATATACCTTGTTTGGTGCTTCATAGCTATGTATGGCTCTTCTGGTATTATGAACTTTACACTCATTTCGTAGAAATTATATATTTTTTAATGCAATGATATAATTAGAAGTTCATCGTAAATTTTGTGATCTTGTTAAAATTTGTTAGATATAACAATTACATGACTATTAATATAAACGACTTCTTCAATCTTTCTGTTACTTGAAGGACAATATTTGCTTAAATAATTGTGTGGCTTATTTTAGTAACTTTTTGCTGAGTGAATAATTTTGTTCTCCGTATGTTCTCCAACAATGGCTTAAAAAAAGATATTTAGGGCTATTTTGAATTATTCACATTCATGTTAAGAGTTTCTCGTTCGGGAAACACATTCGTCTAGTGAAGTCTAAAATCTAAACACTGAAGGCAATTACAATTTCAAAGATTTACGTCTAACATGTTTTAAAGTAGTTTCTTGAATTTGCATATTTGGTCGAATTCCTTTCATTACAGTTCCTCAGATAAGTAGACAATGAAATCTGCGTGAAGTGGAGTCATATTATGGAGTAGTGGTAAGAGGATCTCAATTCTTGAATGCTGTATTTAAATTTATTTCGGCTCGCTTTGCATTCTCTGAAACCTAGCTACTCTAGAATATAATTTAATGTGTAACGTTGAACTATCCACGATTTTCTCTTAACTAAACTTAGGGACTTTTTATAAATTGAATTTCGTAAAATAAAACCTCGAACCAACCAAATGGAACACGCAAATTAGATGAACTAAAGAAATGTAGCAAATTGAACAGAGATAAAAAGAATTAACAAACTTATAATGGATTTTAAAAATTATTTTTTGGAGGAGGGAATTACATAAATTAGTTTAAAGCTTGTTTTTCAATTATTGCAAATTTTAAATTTCTAAATGATTTCAAATGGCAACTTTTATAAAAGTGGACATCGAAATCAAAACTAATTTTATTTACAAATCCACAACGATTATCACGTGTACGATGATTTACATCTGTTCCCGAATTGAAATACTTCCAAGTTTATTTTCTGTGGAATTATTCGATAGTAAATCGAAATTATAAATTATAAAGCAAGCTTTAATTTATGGTTTCAATTCATTTTTGTTGTGGGGGGAGTCCTTCAGGGACTTACCTTCTTTAGATAAGTACGGACATTTTGACCTCGAAGTACCCTAGTAAATTTTTTCTTTCCCTTGAGGTTTACCGTATTTGGAAAACACGTTTGGCGAGCACTGGGGATAAAATATCCTTCTCTATTTTCGAATCTTGTCAACATTTTTTTTCCTCCCTTTTTTCCCATTTTTTTTCTAATATTCAGATCACATGTACACATGGTTCGGTTCATGCACCTCAACACTCATTCATTCACTCACTTATGGAGGGTGGAGATATTAAAAAAAAAAATTTTAATTTCAGTTGGGCTCTACTCAATAATAAATTATTTCCGAAATGTAAACACGTACTGAAAAACAGGTTATACCAAAGAAACAAAGCTTTTCTTTCAAAATGTATTGTTTTGTACTTAGATAATGAATTCATATATATTGAGATTCATTGGCTATTGAAACTTGAAAGTCATTTTTATAATCTAAAATCTGAATTCAAATAATAAATCATCCTGTAATATTTAGAGAAGTTAACCTGGATAGCTTAAAGATTCGCTGAGGAACTGTCA